>JANHAO010025323.1:0-11387 GCA_026873985.1 Saraca asoca
AACAATTTTATATGCAGTATGGAATAATGTTTGATATGCATAGCAAAAGACTTTATAATCAAAGAATTGAATTAGATTATTATATCAACAATTTAACTAGTTTGTTAATTAAATTATCAGAGAAACTAGATTACAGAATTGATGAATTTATGCAGACGCAAAAAATTATAAACAGAATTGTAACATGCAGTAAAGTGATAAAAGCAGCAAGGAAATATTTGAGACATAATATTTTTAAAGTGGTTCAACTTGAATTGAAACTGCAATTCAAGTCTACTCCACTCGATCAATACTCGACCCTATGATCACTTTTATTATTCAATACATAGGATTTTAACAGGGCTCCTATCAACCAATTTTTATAAATTACACAAGACTTTCTAGGCTTTTTGCTAACCTATACCACAAGATTTTCTCCAAGCTCTTGCAACCTATGATACAAAAATTCTCTAATCTCCTAAAGCTATGATCAACCTTATTTGCTAGAAGATTCTACCAGGAATTCAGTGCACATTCTACTAATTGTAATTAACCTCACAATTATAGAAGGATGCAAAGGGAAAATCAATCTTTTTCTTTGTATCCAAATTCCTAAAACCTAGAAATCTAAAAAGATAATAAAGAACAATGTAAAAGAATAGAGTTAGAGATACAATACTCTCAATTGATGTGAAAATCTCAATTATCTAAGATAAATCCTTCAGCAATTTGATCCAAGGTTGATTAAATTTATGAAAAGCAATGAGATAGCTAGATCACATTTTAGCTCTAAAATTTTCTTTGCAAATCTATTGTAAATTTGTTTTGAATTGTTATGGAACAAATGAGATTTGGGGTTTTTATAGTTGTAATAACTGATATTTTAAAAAACTAATTTTTCATTCTTAAATCGATTCATGGCAGTTTTAACTAATTATAACAAACTCATAATAGACTAATCGATTTATAAATTAATTTGACTTATGAAGAAATTCATCAGCAAATCGATTAATGAATTGAATCATTGTTTTTGGAAAAAGATGTTGAATTAATTCAAAGAAAATTCAAAACCTTTGGTAAGAAAATTTTCAAAACTTTTTCTTATGAATTCATTAGTGAATTGATTCTAATTGGTTTCAGAAGTTTTTCAACATGAATCGATTTAAGTAGTGAAAAATAATTTTTATAAAAGTTTAACTTGTGAAAGATCATATATTAAGTTTGTTTGAAAATCTTTTGATCAAAAACTCATTTAAAAAAGATTATTGCTATCTCAAATTAAATTATTTTAAAAATTATAATTGGATTAAATTGATTTTGGATTCACTTGCAAAAGATCCTATAAAATCAAATAAAAATCTCAGTGCTAATGTAGATCTTTTGATCAACTTTGAATGACTTTGATTCCTGCAAAATAAATAAACATTCAAACTAATGTAGTTAGATTGTGATATAAACCAAAATTATTTTTTGGTATCAAAACCAAGGAAAATATGTAGTTAGGATAACCTAGGCTAACGCAATTCAATGAAGGATTCATAGTTTTTTGTGTTCTTAATTTGTCAAGCACTTAGCAATTTATTTCTTATTTCACATGATATCTTGTCATGTTATATTGCTAAAGTTATGTTTCGATATGGAATACATAATTGATCTACTTGGGGAACCAAGAAATATCCATAGGGTAGATTCTTTGATCAATGGAGCATATGTCTCTTGAATGGCTTTTCCATTTCAAATTTCTCATCTTAAAGAATCCCAATCACCTTATGTGAATCCCATAGCATGTTCTAAATTCATAAGTTCTGATTCTATTGCTCGTGATAATCATCTGCAGTCAGGTATGTTGTGCTCTGCATTCTTGGAAAGTTGGTTTTACTGACGTCTATAACTAAAGCACTTTTCAATTTGAAAGGAAAAATCTATGTTCCATAAGTATCCTTAGTTTAGTGGGAGAAATTATTCTAGTCTATATGTGTGGAAACAACAATGTTAAACCATGCTAATATGTTTGATTTTCATAAAACTATAAGTGGGGTTAAATTCTCTAAACCATGCTAATCTATTTGATTTAGACATGATTACTTTGAATGTTGGATGGCTAGTTTTATGGACCTAGAGCTTTAATCTGTCCTCTTGATAAGTTAGGCTCTATTTTAATTTCTTTTGTTTCCTTTGTTAGAATACATGATCTATTAGATGAAACATATTTTAAATCTTTAATTTCTATTTTTTTTTTCAAATTTTAAAAGAAGGTTTAAATCATATCGTATTTCAGATCTTCAATTTGATCTTAAACTAGATTCCATGTTTTTTCTTGTTGTTCTACTAGATAATTGCATTGGTCTTGATCATGTTATCATTGTAGTCATTTCATTTTAGTAATATGTATATAGTCAAGTTGTCTAATTGTGAGATTGAAAACTTTAAGTTACATGGATACAGAGCCAATTCTAGTTCTTGTAAATATTGGCGAGTTATTTGTTGATTTGTGGATAATTTGACATAAAAGCATTTAAGAAGATGGAATAAATTTAGTACACATTTATTTTCAACACTTTTGATCAAACCAAATATACTAACTTAGAATACTGCAAATTATGATTAATGCTTGAGATGGGATTTAAATTCATTCTCTTCACTTTTCCTCTCCCAAAAGAACTTATGTGAAGCTTCTTAAATATCAATAAATTTCTTATATTTTCCCTTAGGATTGCATATATGATCACTTATTACATGTTCCTTAAGTCATTCTTGGTATGGTGGATTAGAAGTTGGGTTCATCCTAGTAATTGATTAGTGACTCCATACTTTTATTTACAAATTTCTTTGTGGATTTATAGGGTGATTAGAAATATCACTGCAGTGAAGCTAACTATTATATTCCATTCAAATGCATACAAATTTTGTGAAGGATTCCAAGAAGACAAATTAAGTGTTGAAAGCAACAAGTGAATATGAATGTAACTTACTATTTATATACTATAAGTTAATAATGAATATTGGTTTTTGAGTACCAAACTTCATTACTTTGAGGGTGTTTTACTAACCCAACCCCCCAAAAACAAAAAGATATAATTTACTTGAATAATTATTTGCTCACACTTGTTGTTCTACAAGACTATAAGCATACTACTAAATACTCATGTGAGATTTATTTTAAAGTTTTCTAATGTTCTAAAAGTAAACTACACATGGCTTTTATAATTTCATAATTCACCCTACTTCTTAAGTCATTATAAATGCTGATAAAATGTTATTTTCTCAAAAAAAAAAAAACACTTTTACAAATGAGAGAATATGGATGCAAGAATCATTCATTTCATTAATATTTCATATATCATTATACAACTTGCAACAGAGATAAACCAGATGTTACACAAGCCATTAACTATTAATTCAACAAATTTTCTACAATGACAAAAAATTTACAATAGTCCTATTTGAAGCAATGGCCATTACGCATCAAAATGGTTGCTGAAATAGTTGGAAATATTCTTTGCACAAGGATGTATGATGCGTCTTCTTTAGACCCTGTAGTCTGTAACTTTAAAAGGGTTTCTCTCACAACATTGACATAAATATTGTTTCCTAAAATGTAATTACCACTCATTAGTTAATCATATCCCCATCTTTCATTTTCCCTCTTAACAAAGGACTAAAGGAAATGGCAAAGCATGGTTTAGGTAATACAAGACCTTCTCCCTCTTTTTGTGACTTCATTACAAATAACTCTAGCCTTTCAATTACTTTTCTAGCAATATCTAAGTTATCCAAACTTCATAATCCAGCGAAACATTTGTGTAATTTGGCAATGTTATTTTTGTTTTCGAAAAATCTGCTTACAATTTGATCGATTCAGGTTAAAAAATATCAATTAGAGAAACAAATATATCTGTAAACAAAATATATAACATATTCAATGAGATAATTGGTTTCTAGAAAATGAAAAGGAGAAACATCAGGCTTAAGCTTTTGATGACATCAGATTCTATAAAAGTAAAAAAACCCCCATCTTTTCCCTTTTAATAGATAATTTTAGCATCAGTTTAAGGAAATATATATGGTTCCTTGAAATTCAATCTAAGATATTAGGCCTATATTCTCAACATCACTTGGTACCCTATACATTTTCATCAACTATAAACCTTTTAAATATCATTTTTTTGATCAAGCTGATTTCAAAAGCTTTTCAATTACACATTTAACAAGAGGATCAATATAATAGTAATTACAAGATACCTCTCAAGAACATTGGGTTTTGTAAGTTCCTGTTGAACCTTCTTGGTGTGAGCTAAATGATAAGATATTAATAGGCACTTAATGGTAGAAGAACGTTCTATCAAAAACCTAGCTCTCCATTCCTACATATGATCAAGATTAAGCTAACCATAATAACTCATCTTCTGTTTGGAGGATCAATATAATAGTGCATATTTATAAGGTTCCAGGTGGATTTCAAGATATATCCATTTTAGAGTCTCCATGCCACAACCTAATACATAGGTCACCATCTAAGGTTCTTTGGCCATTCTAACTTTGATACACAAGAGGCCTACCTTTAATCTTTTTACCAATGGAGTTAATTATTGAAGCATAGCATTTTTAAAAAAAAAATTAGGACAATAAAACAAATAAACCTTTTAAGGACAAAATTGAAACTACCAGTAAACTAAGAAACGAAACATTATCCTTTTGCCATTTTCCCCACTAAAGTCATTCTAGGTCCCGTGGACTAATATTCTCCAACAAATAGATGTTTAAGCTAACAAGGAATTAAGAATTTTCAATGGTAGAGTAAAATGTTATTATAAGCAATAGCAAACTACAATAAAGTTGCTCTCTGATTCTGAAAGATAGTTAATGGGAGTATACCCAGCCCTAAAGTTAACAACTGCAATTGCTTGCCCATCCCTGTTATTGCCAAGATATTATATTTTCTATAGTTAGACAAAATGTCATTAAGCCTAAATCTAGATCATGAAAATAAATCTATCAAGGTTTAAAACCAATTACACAGAAAGGGTTCCATCCAGAAGAAGTTCCCCTTCTTGATCAATTTTTGCCAATGTTTTATGTGTACTTGTAATTTTATGTGTGTTTTACGGATGAGGAAAATAGCTTTCTGTCTGAAACAATAGGTTTTTCCAAATCGAAGAGACTACAAGAAAGGATGAAGAAAAAAGGAGCTTTTTTCCTTTTGGTTAATTGTAAAGAAAATGATATCTTTCTCTCAGAATTACAGAAGGACAATGTTGGTCGTACATGTTCCATTCTTCAATCTAAACCACAAACATGACCACAACCCTAAACAGATCCATTCACAAATAATTACAAAACTGTAACAAGACAAGTAGTAGACAAGAATAATCGATGAAACTTTCTCCTTATTCACTTGGGCTTATTATTCTCAAACCAATAACAATGTAGGACATAGCCATAAGAAATTTTAGTAGTAGTATATGCAATTTATGCTAGCTGTGATTTTACCAATAAGTAAAAGTTAGACTAACAACTCAATCAACAGTTCTTTATTACTACACTTATGAAAAATTCATTTGAGTATGATCGAGGAAGATATGATCACCTACCTTGTGCAACTTTATTCAGTGCCACTCACATCTATATGGTATGGAGACAAAAGAGAGGTATGTTGTAATTAAAGTCATAGTAATATCTATTGGTGTAATGACCCTAAATATGACTACCTTAAAAAAGTGCTAAAACATCAGCTTAAGAACTCTATTGCTAGTAATAGCGAGCAAATTAATAAAATACAATGGTGCTAGTGCCACCATTAATTAATAACAATAACAATTTTTAAAGAATATATCCATCATATTGATGCAATTAACTTGAGACCATGCAATGTATATGAAAGTTTAATGAAATATGCTCTCCACATAGTATTGATGCATTTTACATGGAGCAAGCTTTGACAACCAACCCAATATAGTTGCAGAACAATATAAAACCACATATGAGAGAAAACCAACAAGGGGAGGAGCCTATTTATTTGTTAAGAGTTGCTTAAGGACTAGTTTCATATTTGGGCTCTAGGTGGCAAGTGTCAAATTGATCAAAGCCTTAAGCCATTAAAGACAATACATACTAATTGGTATCCCTCTTTCAACATAATGACCTGAGCCACAGCCATATTAAAGTAGTCAATCACTTTCTAATAGAATTGACTTGCTTTGAAAATGAGGTCAACCTAAGCACAAAGGAACATAAAGCTTCAATATCTAAATAAGAAATTAAAACAGATACTTATGAATCAAGCTCAAAGAAAAAGATAAACAAACAAGATAGGGGCAATAGACTTCAATCCCAAACCTCAAAAGTTTTTTATTTCTTTTTTATACTTCTCAACTTAAATTCTTGAAACATTATAAATACTTCTTCCCATACTTACAACTCTAGCTTCATTACTGTTGATGGTGAAATTTGGTTCATGCGAAAGACCTAAACTTCAGCCAATGGGGAGGAGTTCAGGGATCCAATACTACTTTCGAAGTGCAGAAGAAGATGAATCGAGAGGAAGAAGGGATGGAGAGACAGCGAGTTTAACGTGGTTTGGCTAAATCCAAGCAGTACTGGACCCTACATCCACGGCGGAGATCTTATTAATGTATTAAGAAATGATTTTAGCAGAGTTTTTGCTTATAGAGTTTGGCCTCTCCTCCTTTTCTAACAATGCAATCCTATTTATAGAGGAAGGAGGAGTTACATGCATTAATTACAAGCTGCAATTGTGTTACATCAAGCTATAAATAGAAAAGACAGTAAAAGGGCTACAAACTAGCCATTGCTAAATGTAGGCTATGGGGTGGGCCCCCTAGGTTGGTTGTAGACCTGAGCCTATAGGCATCAATTGCTTGGTGCTGCTACGCTAAGCAAGATGTTAAGCATCTCGAGTGGGAATTCTTGGCTCAGGGGCGTCATAGGATTGCTATAGCGAGCTTGGTGCCGCTGTAGCAAGATATCGAGCTTGAGCAGGGTGATCTCAGTGAGTGAGTCTTATCACCTTCTCACTAGATTGTTGGGTCGCTACCTCACGAGGTGAGGGCTTGCTTCATGGGATAGTGCCGGGACTACTTCACTGTGGCACTTTCTGATGGGTGAAGCGAAGCTTGCTGAGTGCCTTTGGCATGCCCGGGGCTACGAGCTCTTGAGGCCATTTTTGCATATAACATAAGCCCCTAACTCTCGATTTGCTTTATGGACTAGGAGTTGCAAGTTTCCAAGGCTTGATTTGTATCTTCAGTCAGTGTCCTCGAAGTGTCATGTCAGATATCTTTCCGTTCTGCTTTAGGCCATGCTTTCTTCTGTTTGCCATTTTTGGCCGTTGGCATAGCATTGTCGCTCGTTTCGGGCCATTGGATGAAAATCAGGTCAGATACCTTCTGGATTCTTCGAAGGGCCAAGCGGCTCATTTTATAGCTTGGGGCATTCTTCTTTTGATGTAATTTTGCCTCGCTTGGACAAGGTCTTTTTGCTGTATGAGCCTTCTTTCTCTTTAAATACTATAATCGGATGCTTCGTGCATTGTTGTATGTACACTTCAGATGATTAATGAAATGCTTCTTTTTGCCAATCGGTTGTGCTTCATTTTATGACTGTTCAATCTGTTGTGAGCGAGAGAGGGGTCGCATGCAAGCTACGCCCAAAAAATCTCATTCGAGACATGAGAAACTCATCCACATAAGAGTTGTGATCGATTGGTTGCATGAAAGCTGCAACGATTTTGTGTTGTTATGGCGAGGTGAAAACCATTCGTTGCAGTACTGTTTGAGTTTTCATAACCATGAGGTAGGCTTAGGGGCCGTCTCACCCTCGGGTGTTGCGAGGTAGGCTCAAGGCCATCTCACCCTCTATTTTATTTTTGTAACCACAAGGTAGACTCAGGCGCTATCTCACCCTCGGGTGTTGCGAGGTAGGCTCAAGGTCGTCTCACCCTCGGTTTTGTTTTCGTAGCCATGAGGTAGGCTTAGGGGCCGTCTCACCCTCGAGTGTTGCGAGGTAGCCCAAAGCCGTCTCACCCTCGATTTTATTTTCATAACCACAAGGTAGGCTCAAGGGCCGTCTCACCCTCAAGTGTTGCGAGGTAGGCTCAAGGTCGTCTCACCCTTGGTTTTGTTTTCATAACCATAAGGTAGGCTCAGGGGCCATCTCACCCTTGGGTGTTGCAAGATAGGCTCAAGGTCATCTCACCCTCTATTTTGTTTTGTTTTGATTTTGTCGTAGCGAGGTGAAAATCATTCACTGTAGTGAGATTGCACAGTAATGCTGTAGTGAGGTGAAAACCATTCGCTGTAGCGAGATTGCAATGATGGAGTAAAAACTCTTTGTCGAGATAATGCTTGGCCAATCAGCAATTTACATTGATTCAACATACAATAGTCGGTACAACTAGACACCATTGATAATAGATGAATGTTGCAAGATCAGAATATGGTTCAAATAGAGGGCTCAAGCTCTTGGGCGATAACTCACTAGGCCTGTTGAGCATGCTGTCCTGATGGTCTCACCACATAATCCTGCAGTCGGCCTCTTTTGATGAGATCTTCGATGGCATCTTTTAATGTTCGACACTCTGAGGTGGTGTGTCTAGCCTCAATGTGATAAGCATAAAATCTGCTTTGGTCTCTGGACTTGACGAATGCCCTTAACGGTCTAGGTTTTTCGAAGTCCTCATTATTCCTTTCCACGGCAAAGATTCTGTCCTATGTATCTGACAGGATGTTGTAGCTCTCGAAGCGACCCTAAGGTTGCTGAGGCTTCACCTTCTTCATGAGATGAGGAATGGGGTTGTCGTGATTCTTGCTACCCCTCTTTTTGCTCACGGTGGGACCAATATGGCCTGCTTTATGCTTAGGTTCCTTCGTTTTGAAGGTTTCTTCCCACCTTATTTGTTTGGTTCCCCAATCATAGAATTTGATGAGGTTTCGAGTGGGGGACTTGTAGAGGATTCAGTATAATTTATCATCTTTTTGAAGTCCCGTTGAGATAGCCGTTAGAATGCTTTCCTCCAAGGGATTCTCCACAGAGTTGGACTCATGCCTGAATCAGGTTAAATAGTCCTTGAGCGGCTCGTTCTTGCACTGGAAAATCATTGCAAGATGGCAAGGAGGTATGAGTTGTTTCTTCAGCACTCGGTATTGGTCAATGAATTTCCTTTGGCATTCCTCCTAGTTATTGATACTGTGAGGCAAGAGGCGCCTGAACCATGCCCAAGGTGTTCCCCCTAATGTGGCAGGAAAGACATGGCACTTCACCAAGGGGTCAATTGTCTGGAGGTCCATTTGAGTGTTGAACACGTCCAGGTGGTCGCTCGGGTCACTGTTCCCATCGTACAGCGGGATAGCGGGCACTTTGAGTTTCTATGGGAGAGGTTACTTCTCGATCTCCATAGAAAATAGAGAGCTTTCCTTGTGGAGAGGCTGATGGTTTTGAGGTTGTGAATACTCCTCTAGCCATTCGAGTCTACAGAGGACTTCCTCCATTGTCTAATTCTATGTCTTTGACTGAGGGGTGGAGCTTCCTGCTCGTTGAGAGCCCCCCATTTGCTGGCTATCATGATCTTCAAGAGTTTCCTTTTGAGCCTCTTTACAAAGCTACTGGAGCTATGCTATGAGTTCTTCTCATCTCTGCGTGCTCTGAGCTTGGGCTTGCGCCAATGCTTTGATCGTTTCTGCCAACTCTCTTACCGTGCTCTCAAGCGCCGGGCAAGGTTGACCAGGTGTTTGTGCCTCTTGAGTTTCAGGAGCAGCAGCAGATTGTTAATGAGCCCCTACAATGGGAGTGTCTGTCGGTTGGAGGGCTGGAGTGGTTGAGCTCCAAGTTGTTCTTTCTCTTGCCATTGTTAGGCTGCAATGGAGAATTCATAGAGCAGATGTTCCCCATAAACAACACCAAAATGTTTACGGTGAAATTTGGTTCGTGCGGAAGACCCAAACTTTAGCCAACGAGGAGGAGTTCAGGGATCTAATACTGCTTTGAAGTGTAGAAGAAGATGAACTGAGAGGAAGAAGGGATTGAGAGATAGCGAGTTTAACGTGGTTTGGCTAAATCCAGGTAGTACCGAACCCTACATCCATGGCGGAGATTTTATTGATGTATTGAGAAATGATTTTAGCAGAGTTTCTACTTACAGAGTTTGGCCTCTCCTCCTCTTCTAACAATGCAATCCTATTTATAGAGGAAAGAGGAGTTACATGTATTAATTACAAGCTACAGTTATGTTACATCAAGCTATAAATGAAAAAGAAAGTAAAAGGGCTACAAACTAGTCGTTGTTGAATATAAGCTATGGGATGGGCCCTCTAGGTTAGCTATAGACCTGAGCCTGTCAGCGTCAGTTGCTTAGTGCTGCTACGCCAAGCGAGATGCTAGGCGTCCCGAGCAGGAATTCTTGGCTCCGAGGTGTCATGGGACTGCTGTAGCGAGCTTGGTGCCATTGTAGTGAGATATCGAGCTTGAGTAGGGTGATCGACTTCTTGGCGATCGAGTCCTATGACCTTCTCGATCGCTGGGTCACTACCTCACGAGGCGAGGGCTTGCTTCATGGGATGGTGCCGGGACTACTTCACTATGCCGCTTTTTGATGGGCGAAGCGAAGCTTGCTGAGAGCCTTTGGCATGCCTAGGTCTACAAGCTCTTGAGGCCATTTTTGCATATAACCATTACTACAAAGAGTAATATAAGTTGGAAGACCAAAGGGTTTACCTCATCAACTATCAGCACTCACATTATTTCAAGCTTAAAAACTTGTCTTTTAAGCATCTATCATAAACTCTCCACTATTGCTACCACTGTTATTGTAGGCTCTGCCTAAAATTTGGAGAATAAAAAAATCAAATGAAAGTGATTTGTGACCAGAAAAAGGATCTTTGTGTGACTTACTTGATTAGAAAATAAAGATTAACATAATATAGGAAATCATAACCACATATTACAGCCATAAAATATCATGATGGCAAATACTAGACTAATGTGATTATAATTGAGATACCTGTACAGACTAAAGATTATACACTATACATCGACGTTACTCCGATTCATTAGTTAAATGGCAGACTCACATTGACGTCACATCGATTCATAAACGCTGTGACAATTTTTTTTATTACAAAACGGTTATGACAGTTATAACTATCTAACTGTCATCCAACTACCACCTAACTACCTCATCTATATAAACTTATTTCTATACATTTTAAAAAACGAACACATTAACACAACACTGATTTTACAGATTGAAAATCTCATATTACAAAAGCTCAGAAAGAAATTTTCTCTGCAAATATCTCTGTTCTTCATCTCTTCTACTTCTCTGAAACTTTTACAAAAGCTTACTGGATTGTTTCTAAATGAAGTTATCTAGATATTGTTTAAGATTTACATCT
>JANHAO010025324.1:0-11384 GCA_026873985.1 Saraca asoca
ATGTAATTCAATAAAATGCTTAATTAATGGATGATGGGTGTCAATTCTAAGTTTTATGTAGTTTAAGAGTTTAATTTCCAAGTTCGCAAAGATGGAGGGGTAAAACCCAACTGTTCTAAAATTGAAGGGATATTTTGCATTTTCCCATCTTTAAATAAAACTCAATTTAGATAAATGGAATGTGCACACTTTAATTCAAATCCTAAATAAACTCAAACGTGCAAGGAGAGAGAGTAATTAAATAATTTAAAATAAAATCTTTTCAAAATAGAAAATTAGGACTCATGATGTGATAGGGTTAGCTTGGTAGGCTACTAACATCCTCTACCTTATTTTATCCACATACTAAGACATAACTATTACCACTACTAAGTAAGAGTAGCTCCTACCACTATTGAGCAGAAGCAGGTCTTGTTTGACTAGGGTACTTTGGAAACCCGATCTCTAAAATGATAAAAAGAAAGGTGAATACAACTCAAGTACTCTGTGAAGTGATGATTTCTACCCTCCTTTGGGTAAAAACCATTTTGGTCTTAAGTAAATCTATAACATTTACATATAATTATATATTAATGAAGTAAGGATTTCTGCCCTTCTTTCATTTTGGAATCTATCAGTTTATAAAATATCCCCGACACTTCTATACTTTCACAATTTTCTAAGAAGCATCACTCTCTTCTTCCTTGCATCTTCAAGAGCAACCTTTTTACTAAAATGCTATCTTTTTTCAGATATGTGTGTAGTTTTTTAGAGATAACTTCTTCTCCCTATTTTTGATGTTTTATTTTTTTTTTCATCTAACTTCTAGAACTTCCCCTTTTTAACATTGTCCACTACCTGTATGTATTAATGTCTCTTTCAGATATTGTTTTCATAGAACTTCCAATTTAGCATTGACTAACTGTCTTTATGTTGCTTTTATAAACTTCATCAATGTTTTGAATTGCATTTTTATTTAGTGGACTTCTTTCTTAGGGGTGCTCAAGTATGGGTAATTCAAGTTCCACTTCTTCTGACTATCCCTCACTAATCAGACATTGTTGCAATCAAAATACCAAAGTGTTTTCATTGGGACCTAACAACTTAAGACCAACAATGCATAATGCTTTAACTTTGACAGGGCCACGTAAACCAAATTGATAATGGATGATCATGTCCTAATGTGAGTTAAGAAAGATATATTGAATTGGATTGATGTATAGACAATAGAAGCTGAAGTCTATCCACTTCAATTTGAACTTGTAACACTTAAGAGTCTTTATGATGAAGGGAATTATCTTGAAGGTCATCCCTCAATGACTTTTGAAGATGCCTATAAAGAGGTTACTTCAAATTTTTTTGGTTGTGCTATCAAAATGATAGGGTGCAACCACCTTTGTTATCTTTCAAATAATCTATTCTTAAGGATATAAATGTATGCCCATAATAGCTAACCTTCAATTCATGGGCCTTGTCAGAAGTCTTTGAAGTCATTTGCTAAAAGATCAAGGATATTGATTTCATTTTGACTAGGAAACTCTTATTTTACTTTTTCACTTATTCCTTTCAAAAATAAAGGACTTGAATACATTTTACTCAAAGGACAAAAAAGCATTTTTAAGAATTTATTTATCATCACTAACCACTGGAAGAACTTGCATTTTATGATTAGAACAAGGGTCTATCTAGGGGAATGGCAATCGTTGTGGATTCCTTTTTCTAGTGATATGGTCTCCTCCAATAGCCTCTCCTAACAAAATCTTCTAAAATAATTTTAACTTAACTTATCAAGTGGTAATCCAAAATCATGAACAAATAAGCCCCTATATCTGAAGAACATGTTAAGTTCATGCTTGATTCCTATTATTCTCTATTTCATTCTAGTGCTTTCCTTTGTCAATCATTAATCAAGGTTTTCATGCTTTTTTGGATCTTCATATTGAGAATATGTTGAGTTACAATCAATCAAAATATACTTATTCGAAGAAGAATAACAAATCCTATGATCAGCTACCATCCTCCAGTCATGTTGTTGATAATTCTTGAAAGCGTCTTCAAAAAGATCAATATATAAAATCAACAAAGCCATTGCCCTATGACCAGAGTAAAGCCAACTGTCTTGAAGACAATGTGCCAGCAGATCTATCAAAAAAGAAATCTACAAAATCATCTTCACTTCTAGAACTTGTTAATGAAAGTCATTTCAAAGATCCAAGATTTGCATCTAACCTTACAAAGACAAGGAAGTTCTCTAAACTTACAAAATGCCTCTTGCAAATCTTCAAGAGATCCTTACTCATTAGGCTCATATCGGCTCCTAAAGAATCTCTCCTCTAGACTTATTATTTTATAAAGGAGTTAAAACACTCAAATGCCGAAAATCACATTTTACTAAACAAAGATAAAGAGATGATTGATTGTGAAATAAATAGTACTAATCTAGTCAAATTTGCTACTCTTTTAGTCAACAACCACCTTCACCAAGATGCCTGTATAATTTTTTGAGGAAAAAAATATGACAATTAAGTAGCTTCTATGAAGAAACTCATGATAAGAACCCTGATAAGCAAATAAGAATTACTCTGGAAAGAGTTAATAAAAACTCATTTGGGAGAACATAATAAAGACTATTCAAACTAACCAAGAAAATGTGAATGCTCAACTGAAACGAGCTGAACATAAAGCTAGAGCTTGGAAGCAAATTATGAAAGACACTAGAAAAGAAACTTTGTTTAAAGTTAGACCTAGAAGTCTTAATGTTACTGACAGGTAAATCTATAGAATCTAAAGAAATAACTAGAAATAACCTAAAAGAAGTAAGTAAAGTTGCAATTGATGGGTTTATGGAGGGTTATGACTTAGCACGGGACCAAAAATATGTTTTAAATCTAGAACTAAGTTTTTCAATGTTCAACACTAATAAAACTCTACTGACCTAGCAAAAGAACTTGGAACACCTCATAAACCTCACCCTTAACCAGACTATCAAAGTTAGGCCTCCAATTAGATTGTAGGATGATTTTTGGCTTTCCCTTTCTTTCTTTTTATAAAGACTTTATGAAGTTTACTGAAGATATATCATTTTTATAATTAGCTATTTCCCCTTGGTCTAGTGATGAGTAACATTCAACATTACTATTTTCCTATTTTTAGGAAGCATTTTGTGCTTTATGGATTTCGATGATCCTTTAGAAGAATTTATAACTTTTAACATACCAATTCAACATTTTGTGGGATTTTTTTGCCAAGATGTGAACAAATTATGCTCAATGCTATCTTCCATTAAGATATGAACAAATTAAGCTTGTTGTCATCTTGTGTCAATTTATGAGCAAAATATGCTTAACAGTAGCTTTTACCGAGATGTGAGCAAATTATGTTCAATGGCAGCTTGTGCTAAGATATAAGCAAATTATGCTTGATGATAACGTGTACAGAGATATGAGCAAATTGTGCTCAATGGTAGCTTGTGGTGAAATTTGAGCAAATTATGCTCAATGGTAGCTTATGCCAAAATGTGAGCAAATTATGCTCGATGACAACTTGTGTTAGTGATAGAATTTTAATCTAATTTTTGGAAAGAGAATAGAAGTCCATTTTATTCAGCCACATAGAGGAAAGTAGAACAGAATTACAAGATTAACCATACTTAGGAGAAAGTCTTATACTTGGGCTTCTCACATCATAACATGTTAATCATAACCTAGAATTAATCATCCTATTGAAAAGTAAGCTTGAATCATTCAATTAATCAAACATGATAATCATGTACATGAGTGGCATTCCAAGATTTGGGTAACTATCATCTTTCAATCATTTCCAAATGGTAAGCACCATTCCCCATATTTTTTACAACTTTGTATGGTCCTTCCCACCTAGCAACCAATTTTCCATCTCCTTGCTCTTTTCTTGGACCATCAATTCTTTTATGGACTAAAAATCTTTCCCAAAATTCTCGAATTTGAACTTTCAAATTATGATACTTAGTAGCATTTGTCATATATGCAAATGATTGGATATGTTTATGTCTGCTTCAAAAAAAGTTCAATCCTTCTTTGAGTAAATGATCATTTTCATTGGTCTTAAACATGTCTTGCCATTTAGAAAGTTCCCTGATTTCCAATGTGATTAAAGCTTCATGGCCATAAGTCACATGAAAAGGAGTCTCCATTGTTAAGGTTTGCTTAGTCATTTTGTATGACATATAACATTTAGTAGTTTATCAACTCAAAGCCCTTTTGATCTTTCCAATCTTTTCTTAAACCCATTTGAAGTTATTCTATTTGCTAATTTGATCTACCCATTTAAATGTGGATGTTCCAAAGAAGTGAACTTCTAAATTATGTAAAGATCCTACCAAAATTTTTAAAAAAGTTTTAGCAATTAAATTGCATACCATTATAAATGATCAACACTTTTGGTACACTAAACATATAGATAATGTTCTTCCATACAAACTTTTGAGTTTTACAAGTAGTGATGGTGGTTAGTGGTTCAGTTGCTATCCACTTAGTGAAGTAATCAATAGCCATAATAAGGTATTTAAACTACTCCAGTGTAGTTGGAAAAGGCACTAGAAAATCAATTTCCTAATGTACAAATGGCCATAGCAAGAAGATCATATCTTGCTCAATAGGGGACTGTCAAAGAATAGCAACAAATTTTTTATAGTAATCATAACTCCTTGCCACATTTTGAACATTTTAGCTCAGAATAGGCCAAAAATACCCTAACTGTAGGGCTTTCTAAATTGAGGTTTTCAAAGCCAAGGCTACCCAGGCAATGTGATTCACACACATCTCTTCATAAATCTTTTGCAAAATATAGTTTCATTCATCAAGGAGCAAACACCTTAAGATAGGCAAAGAGAAATCCCTTTTGTATAGCTGACCATTTTCCATGTAAAAGAGAGCTACTCATTTCTTTGTTTTCTCTATTTCCCAAGAGTTATCATCAAGTGTTTTTGATTCTAGATTTGAAGTGATAAGAACCATCCATGAAGGGGAGCAATCAACTGCCATAGTTTCTTCCTAATTGATGCCCAGCTCTAGCAAAGTATCTTGCAAAAAACTCTAATTTCCTATTAAGGTTTTTCGTATTGACAAGTTTAGATAATACATATGCTTAATCATTTTTTACCTTTAGAATTTGTTTTAACCTAAAATGATCAAAAACAATAATTAACTTCTTTGCTTTTTCAACATATTTTATCAAATAAGGAACCTTAGTTTCATATGTCCCATTTATTTGTCGTACCATAAGTTGAGAATTGCTTAATGCTTTTACTACTTTTGCTCCTATTTCTATCACAAGTTTGAGGCCAACTATCAATACTTCATATGTAGCCTAATTGTTAGTCATTTGAAATTCAAAACTTCAATGCGTATTCAATCATAACCCCATCGAGTCCCTCACGAATTGTTCCTCCCTCACCCCTTTTCCTATTTAAAGATCCATCTATAAATAATGTCTATGTAAAGGACGTATGATCATTCACACATCTAGGAAGGTTTGATCATTTCTACAATAAAGTCTACCAAGACTTGAGCATAATATCTTTCCTTCATTCAAATTATATTCCATATTCAGTCAATTCTATGAACCATAACACCAAATGCCTAGCTAAATCTAGCTTTTGAAGAATCTGTTTGGTCAATTGATGGGTTCAAATGATCATTTAATGGTTTTAAAAGTATTGCTTCAACTTTCTTGAAGCTATAAGTAATCCATAGGATAGTTTCTTCTATTTTTTGATATTACAACTCTACAGCATAGAGGACTTTACTTAGGAAGTAGACCAATTTTTGCAAATCACCTTGCTCACTAATCAATACCAAACTAATTGTTTCCTCATCATAACCAATAGAGATAAAGAATTTCTCCTGGTTTTGGCTTTGAAAATATTGGTAGATTTTCCAAATGTCTTTAAGTCTACAAATGCTTGCTTGCAATGATCATCCTATTTGAATTCTTTAGAACTTTTCATTTATTTATCAAAAGGCAAACATTTGTCTATCAATCTAGACATGGAGCACAACAGAGCTACAATTCAACTATTCAACTTTTGTACTTCTTTAATATTAGCCAAAATTTTTATCTCAAGGATATCCCAACATTTTGTGACATTCGCTTCAATTTGTTGTTCAATCAACATAAAACCCAAAACTTTCCTGTAGTGATGCCAAAAGCACATTTACTTTGGTTAATTCTTAAATTATTTTTTCCATTAATTAGAAAATTTCTTCTAAGTTAGCCAAATGTTTATGATGGCTAGTTGACTTGATGAAAATATCATTCACATAGGCTTCTTAGTTCTTTCCAATATGATCTTTGAAGACTTTATTCATCATTGTTTGCCCTTGCATTTTCTAATCAAAATGGTATAACTTTATAACAATATATCCCATCATTAGTGATGAAAGTTGTTTTCTCCTAATCTTCTAACCACATTAGGATTTGATTATACCCTAAAAATGTATAATAGAAATTAAGAATCATGAAACTAGATGCTCTATCCACTAGTTTATCACTGTTCAAGAGAGGATAAGTGTCTTTAAGGTGTGCCTCGTTTAAATCAATAGAGCCAACACACATCTTCCAACTTTCATTGGCTTTCTTAACCATAACAACACTAGACAACCAAGTTGTATGAGAGACTTCTCTTATAAACTCTGCTTTTAAGAGCTTATCAATTCAACTATGATAACATTTGACTGTTTTGGTCTAAACCTTATTTTCTTTTGTTGTATTAGCTTTGTAAGTCTTGAAAAATATCAAAAGTGAAATGATCTTGCCCTTTTGACATTTATAAATTGTATACTTTCTTTGAAAATAAATTGGATTCTTATTTGATTTGTTAAAGCATAAGTCTTTAAAGAAAATAACTTTGTATTTGTATTTGGAAGCTAATTGGATAAGCAAGAACTTGATTGGAATGACTGATTTGATATTGCATATTAGAGTCAATTAAGCAAATGAGACAAATTATATGAGAATGTGATAGAATCAGATTATTCAGTAGTTAAATAGTTTTAGTATTATAGTATTTTTAGCACGATAGAATACAATTATGTAGTAAGGTTAAATTGCAGAATATAAAGAACTATAAAGAATAATAAAGACACTGCAATTTTTAAAGTAATTCAACTTCACTTGCAACTGCAGATGAAGTTTACATCCATTGGATCAATCCTCAATTAGATGACCTTTTTTATTAACTACAATAGGATTTTAACTGGGATCCTAAACAGCCAGTTCATACAACAAGATTTATATGAGCTCTTATAAAACCTATTACATAAGAATTAAATGGGGATTTTGCTAGCTTAGATGCAACAATTCTTTTATCTCATCAAGACTATGATTAACCTTATAACCTAGAGATATATAAAGAATTCAATACACCTTCAATTAGCTATAATTAGCTTATAACCAAAGAAGATGTGAAGGAAAGATCAACTTTTTCCTTTGTATCTTCAATTTCTATCAACCTAGAAACTACAATTAAAAGACAAGAAATAGGTAAAGAAATACAATACCAAGTTTGAGATGAATATCTTAAACATCTAGTTGTGAAATTCTCTTCAATTCAGATTAAAAATCCTTGAATTGATCAGATATAGTGGGGTAGATGTTAAATCCAGTTTGGCTATGATAGCTCTATGTTTTTTTTTCTCTTAAAGAAATTGTTATATGAGAAATTCAGATCGTATTTATGAACGACCTGAGCACAACAATGATCTAGCTCAAAGAGCACTCAGAGCACTATGTCTCCAACTCGTGTCATAGAATGACCTCATCAGCTCGAGCTCATCCTTGATAGAGCGAGCCTGGCCTCATCATCCCAAAAGATGACACTTTCCCAGACTGAAAGATCTAACCAACAAGATGTGATCAGTGACCTGAAAGCTTACTGAGCAGGAGACCAACATATATATTCCCTGCCAGACATGTGAGGCCCACCTATAGGAGGCAATCTGCAATAATTGAATTACATGATTTAGTCTATTTGTTTAATCTTGTACATTAAATGTCTGATATAATAGATTTACTGCATGTAAAATTACAATTGTAACTTCCTCTCTTCTATAAATACAGAAAGGAAATGAATGTTAGGGGAGAGGTTTGTATGTTAAAACTCTATAAAAATATTCTCAGATCAATATACTACCATGGACATAGGGTCCAGTTCTGTTTGAACTTAGCCTAACCATGTTAAAACCTTTGTGCTTCCTACTGCTCTCCCTTCCTTTCTTGTTGACTTCACTCATTTACTATCTTAGAACTAGTTAACAGCTTGAGATCCCAAAAGAATCCCTCGTTGGCTGGAGCTTAGATCAGAACCAAATTCCACTGTCAACATTTTGGCACTGTCTGTGGGGATCTCATCTATTCTGGCTTGTTTCCTACTAGAATGGCCAAAGGAAGAGCTACCAAAGCTTTAAATGTGCTACTCAACCTTCCAGAAGGGCATGTCTCAACAATAGACTCCACTACTACCCCTGTCACCATGTAATCACTGGCTTCCCCCCAGCCAGCTCTGTTTAACTGACTGTCGCTACTAACGACATTGATGGAGTGCAGATTTGTCTCCAACATCAGGAAAAGTTAGAAAATATGATGGGAGAACTGACCAAAGTAGCTATGATGGTAGCACAAGGTGTGTAGAGATAGGCCAAAGCTACAGCACCTATGAATGTTCTCCAATAGTAGCAAGTCAGATGTTCAGGCAATCCCAACCTAGAGAATTGTCCAGCTTGTTACTCGCAAGGGCAAACTCCCGGTCACAGTCCTTATGACCATGAGGACCAAGGACTTCAGCAATCATCTAGCCAACAATCCAGGGCATGAGACCTATGGGTCGGGGAGCTATTTTAGAAAATAACTCAGTTGGAAGAACGCATTCAAGCTCTGAGTGATCAAGCTTTTTATGAGGAAAGGTCACCGCTTTCCGAGGAGATTGAGACTCAAAATCTCCCCCTCAAACTCAAGGTCCCTATGATCCTATTATACAATAGGGACTCTGATCTATATGATTACCTGGATGCATTTAATGTCAAGATGGACCTGTAAACAATTGAACCCTTGATCAAGTGCCGAGGGTTTTCGACCACATTGGGAGGTGTACCTCGAGCTTGGTTTAGAAGCCTCCCTACTCACTCAATTTGCAATTAGGAAGATTGTCAATAAAAATTCATCAACCAATACAAAGCACTGAAGAGCAATTTATGCCTTCTGTCATCTTGCTATGGTCTTTTAGCGCAAGCATGAGTCGTTAAAGGACTATATTGCTATGTTCATGCTCGAAGCCAATTCAGTGGAGAATCCATCCAAAGAAACCATGCTGGCAATGATCTTTGCTGGACTCTGCAAAGATGAAAAATTGTACAAGAGTATGAATAAATCCCCAGTGAACCTCATTGAGTTCTATGAGCAATCTACTAAGCAGATCAAATGGGAAGAGACTTTTGGCTTAGAAAGGTCTTACAAGAAGGGCAAGAAGGCTAGCTCCTCCCACAATAATAAAAGGGGCGATGTGGACCAGGGGGATCACTCCACCGAGTAGACTATGAAGAAGCCCAAGAGGCCCAAAGGTAATCAACCTCAGCATTCTAACCGCCACAAGTTGTATAGCATCCTATCAGACTCCCAAGATAAAATCTACTTAGCGGAAAGAGATAGGAAGACTTCAGAAGGCCTAGACCCTTGAAAACCCCATTTAGGCAAAGGAGTAGAGATGAGTTCTATGCCTATCATAATGAGGCTGGTCATGGGACCTCAAACTATTTAGCCCTCAGAGATGCAATTAAAGACCTGATCATAAGGAGTCACTTAAGGGAGTACATGGTGCGGCTAGTGGGGCAGCAATCCTAGCTTCCCCAACCAAGTGATGGCCAAGGGCAGGGGGGCTCGGTTCGAGTTTTACATTAACAATGTATCTTAAATTCTAGAATGAATGTAAATGCTTTCCTTTGCTTTGTTCAAAGTTGTTCACCAGTTTGCTTGATGTTACTACTTTCATCTCTTCATTCTGTCCTCTATTATCAAGTGTTTGCATTTTCCACAGCTTGCATGTGATCGACTCTTCTAAATATTTTGTGTAACTTTATGCCAAATGCAGCCTTTGGTCCAGTTGAGGCCCCCTAGAGCTCACTCTAGAGATGAATTGATAGACATTTAACTAGTTGAGCTACAGGCTCACTGAGGAGTGGAAACGCTCAAAATAAACTCACTATGCCAACGTGGCTGCATGCTTGCTGAGGTGCGAAAGCACTAAAAAACACTCACTATGCCAGCACGACTGCGCGCTCATTAAGGTGTGGAGGCACTAAAAAATACTCACTATGCCAATCTGATAACAAAATATTTGACACATTTATTTGTCCTCTCACTAAGCATTTTAAGCTTCAAAAATGACTTACTCTAGCTGTGTTAGTGTGTATTTATGATTTAGTGTCAATTGGATTCATTTTAAAAAATTCTGCATAATTGGCCATTTTGAGCAGTTTCTGTATTCTGAGCATATCTTAGTTGTCCAATTGATGTGATTTTTATCTTGCAAGAAATCTAAGAGATACATCTAAAACTTTCATGAAGACTACAAGAGCTGAATCTCACAATTGGTCATCCAAAATTGGAGCTCAAATTAAAATCAGAATACTATCTCAGCCCTGTCCCTAGTAGCTCGACCTTCATACATTTATTAGACCATAACTTGAGCTATAGAGGTCCAAATGAGGTGAAAAAAAAGCCCAAATGGAAGCTGAGACATAAAGCCACAATTCCTATGGGGACTTCCAAAGCTGAAAACGTCAATATGTGTGCTACAATTTAGGGGCAGAAATGCTGCAAAAATGGGCTCTGTAGAATTGGACTTTCAAGGCCCCAATTGGCATGGATTTTGAGCTCATTTGCACATCTTTTGATCCAACAAACACTTAACCAGTTGGAGACCCATAAGTTAGCAAAAAAGAAAGAGAAATCAGTTTACATTGAGCACCATATGCAATGGCAGTAGTAGACTACTCCAGTCAACCATCATTACCTATCCACCTACATGCAACTAGCTTCTCCTTTTACCCCAAGCAAAAGCCATTTTGCTGAAAGCTTTTAGTCCAGTTTTTGTAGTAGTTTTAGTGTAGTTTCTAGTAGGAAGTAACTTTAGCTTGTTTTCTTTCTTTTTCTTTGTATTTTCTTCCTCTATGGAAGGCTGACTATTGTAACCAGTCCAAGGGGCTGCAAACTTGAAGATTAATGTTGAGGTTTTGTTCCTTCATTCTTGCATTCAATTGTTGGCCATTTCTTTCCTTTTTCTTCTTTGTTTTGCTATGAATATCTAAGTTTAATGGCTTTATTTGATTTAGATATTATATGATTGTTGCTTAATGATCAATATTAGGAAGAGG
>JANHAO010025325.1:0-11381 GCA_026873985.1 Saraca asoca
TATAATGAAAGAAAACTAGAATTCTTGAAAGAACATAAAAGAAGATGAAAGAATTCTAAATTGAACTCAAAAGACTCCTAAGAAAGTAAGAAGACTCAAGCTCTAGTAATCCTAATTAAGAGAAATTAATCAATGGTAATTGTGTCTTCAGGTTGCTTAGAAGACGTCCTTATATAGTAATTTTCGGACTTGGAACATGGTTGTGTTCTAGGACACGGGCTGCCTGTGTTTCGGGCTGAAAGGCTTCTAGAAGGTCGCTGACTTTGTGCAAAACATGATCGTGCTTCAGGACACAGCCAGACCGTGTTCGGTACTGGCTTCATGGTCTCTTTCTACTTCTTTGTGCAATTAACTTCAATTCTTCTTATCTTCTTACTAAGCTTCTTCTTGATCCAAATATACTCCAAAACTCAGCTTTCATTCTCCTTTTAAAGCGTCTTTTGCTAACCTGAAAAAGAGAAATGCAAACTATAGCAGTACCAAGAACAAACTAACTAAACTAAGATAAAAGTACAGTAAAAGCCACAAATTAACAACCAATCAAGAGGTGATAATTAACATAATTATAAGCATTTTACTCATTTATCAATATTCCCCTTGAAAATAATGATTTGAGCTTTGTGATTAAGCCAAAGATGATGTTGTCTACATAATTTTAATATGAAAAATCTTAATTATGCCTCTTTCATGTTGGACATATAGGTCCACCATGATAAATCCTGAGGTCTTTAGGTGCTCTCAAAGTACTGCACCTTTCTGGAGGGATGAGATTCTTTCTAAAGCCTAGTGTTCTCAAAATGAAAAAGAAACATAAAATAAACAAAGTAGGTACCATATGCTTCCATTGTTGGTTGCTTGATGTATGCTCAAGTATATACATATCCTAATATCACTTAAGTAATTGATCTATTTGGGAGATACTTGAGTAATCCTACTCAGAAACATTGAATTGATATGAAGAAAGTTATGAAGTACTTGTAAGGTACAAAGAATTTTGTGTTAACATATTGCAAGTCTAGTAATCTAGTTGTTACAGGCTACTTAGAATCTAATTTTGTAAGTTATCAAGATGATAAGAAGTCAATATCTAGATATAATTTTATGAGACAAGAGAAGCTATTCCATAGATAATATTGAGCAGTCAATCACAATAACCTCCATTATAATGGTAGGGTATGTTGCATGTTGTAAAGTCATTTGGAAGGCTATTTGGTTAAGGAATATGATATCTGGACTCAAGGTTGTGGAGAGCATTTCTAAGGCCTTAACCATATATTATGACAATGCTACCAAAGTGAACTTCTCTTAAAATAATAAAAGTTCTACCCATATAAAGTATTTTGATATTAAGTATCAATTTATTAAAAATTAGAAATGCAAGCATCACAAATTATATGCTTGTGGATCCACTAACCAAAGGCTTAGGTGTAAAATTGTTCACAAACAAGTGACTAAAATGAGTTTCTAAGCCTTTTGGTGTTCAAGGTTAGTGGGAGTTTCATGTTGAAATGATGAACTAGTGTTATTGTTATCTCGAGATTAGCAAAATTTTAATGATATTGCTATATGTTTCATATGTATGTATATATATATTTATGACGTTGTTGATTGTACACATTATTGCATGGCATATTGATAGAGACATTTAAGCCATTTCTCATTATTGTGTTGAGATGTGTTGGTTCTTATGTTGGCATCTTAGATAAATGCATGGACCATTTTTTTTTTGGAGATTTACACATGATCACATTTTGATATGTATGTCTTGTTACTCACACATTCCACATTGTGTTTTGTTCATTGGAATATAAGGATTCAAAACATGTATGACTTTAGCATCCTTGTTGGATATAATGATCTATAGTATTGGGCACTTATATTGGACCTATGGTTGTAATGGTGTCATGATTGTTATTAGCATTCATTGTTATGGCCATATATTGTAATCCAATTTTTCATTTATTAAACCATGTTCTCCAAGTATAAGATTGTTAGAATTCCCTATATTGGACTATCATAGTTTAATTTTATATTGTATTGTATTTTTAAAATGTTATGACAATACAGTAAAATGGGTCAATTAAAGTGTGATTAGATTATCAAGCCTAAATTGACACTTAGACCAATAGTGGATATTAGTGGTGTGAGCCTTGTCATTGGA
Source organism: Saraca asoca (assembly GCA_026873985.1). Taxonomy (NCBI): domain Eukaryota; kingdom Viridiplantae; phylum Streptophyta; class Magnoliopsida; order Fabales; family Fabaceae; genus Saraca; species Saraca asoca. The sequence goes on from JANHAO010025325.1 coordinate 2,162, forward strand.
CTTACAATAAAGGGTCATTTGGCTTAGTAAGGTTATAACAAGGTAGGTCCTTACTCACATCCTAATATGATCTGTAGTCATCCTATTGAGACTTCAAATAGTTCTCTCTCCCTTTTCTCTGTTAGAGATCATGAGTAGTGTACTTGATCAAGAGTTTTTTGCATTTCCACATTCATAACCAATATCAAGTATGCTAATTATTTGATAATTAAATTGCTTATACAAATTTGATGATTTGTAACATGATGTGAAAGATCTAGTCATTGGCTAGCTTATTCTCCCAATTCTTGCAGAAATTGTAATGGAGAAATTTCTGAAGGGTTTAGGCGTGTGTAATATTCTGTATACATGTAGTTGAGTATGGATCTAATCGGTCTAGGACTTTCTCACCTAATTAATTTGAACTAATTTGAATTTCTAAAAATTTTAAAATCAAATCATGATTTATATAATAAATTAAAAGGTTAAATTAAATCATGAAATGTCATTGCCTATTACTTAACAAGAATCCATGGGGTCGAACACATATGATTGGATGTATCAATATTTAATTTAGAGAGAATTATTTTACTTATAAGATAGTTAATGAGATAAAATACATACTATTGCATGTAATGTGATCCATTCACATGGGTTTGATATATAGGATTATTTTTAATCCTATTATCTATTAATTATTTGATTTGTTTAAATAATTAATTGAGATAAATAAAGAAATTAATCCTAAATGGATTTATGATGGTAGTTAATTAATATTTGTTGAGTACATTTTCTACAAATTAATTTTGTAGATAATTATTCCTTAAATAAGGATTCTAAATTAGTTGAGATGATATCTCTAAATTACTTTTAAGTAGAATAAAATATTCAAAAAAAATAGAAAAACAAATTGTGCTTCCCTTCACCATCATGAAAACATGGGTTTTCTACATCATTTCCTTATCATTTTACTCTCAGAGGCACCATCTAATGGCCATGGAACATAAGATGTGTAATTTCTATTGTGAATGACTCTAATAGCCACTCTACAACGATTGGGAGAGATGTTTATTCGTGATTGTAGTCTAAAGCAAATTTGGAGGTCAAAAACATAAGTGAGTTCATGTGCACATGGATCATGATATAAGACAAGATAACAAAACTTCTACTGTGAGATCCAAAAGCTACAAGAGGTAATCAATGAATCCTAAATTTTTAGAAATATACCAACATATACAAATAAATTAGTTTATATATTTATTTTATTGGACAAAATTTTAGGAAACCATATTGGTCATCAAGTAGTAGTTGCCTAGAATTCCTAAACACTAGTAGTCTTTTATAAGAAAGTTAATTAGTGCTCAATCATAAAAAGACTCCTTAAAAGGAGGATTACAAGTGTTGTATGTACTATTTGATTAATTGCTTCACAAATTCGTGAATACTGATATGTTGAGCTAGTCACAAAATATTTCCACTCTTATTATAGTACCTTGAATTTCATAATAAACCTCATGGGTTGAATTGAGCATTTTAGGGGGATTAAAATGCATAAAATAGAATAAATAATCTTTTTCATTTTTTATTTTAAAGGATTGGTCAATTGAAAAAAGTACAAAGTAACTCTTAAAAATAACAAATAAGTAAAAGAGCTATTGATTGGATCAATAATCCAAGAAAAATTAGGTAACCACATTACATGATAATTAAGATGCCCAATAATCCTAAAATTGATCAGTATGATACAGAAAAACTTAAAGTAGTCTTAAGGTTCAAAATAGCACAATGAAACCATCCTAGCATGTAAGTACAATAGTATATGAATTTAGTGTTTGAAAAGTTCAAGTTGAAATTTGACAAGGTTCTTAGGTATTAATTGTTAGGCATTTTAGAACTAGACAAAAATTTGGAGTCAATTTGACTTCATTTCCCTAGAAAATAGAAGCTCTAAAGATTAAGTCTTTAAGGTTCTGTAAATGTGGAAAAAGACATAAATGAAATATAATAATATTATCAAAGGATTTTAATTTTAATTAAGTCTAGAGGATAATTCTTAAGAAGAGAAATGGTTAAATTCCCCTTGTCCCCAATAATTAAAATTCCCTTTTAAATAAGTTTGAAAAAGAAATTACCTAAACACCCCTAGGTGAAATTACTAAGCTACCTTTAAGGTATGAGAAATGTAATTTCCTCCCTAAGGAACTTGAAGCCCATAGCTAAAGGGATTTAAAAAGGCCAAGTCACTCTTTTCATTATCTTTCTTCTCCATTGATGAGGCATAGAAGATCTCTCTTTGGAACTCCTCTCTAAATTTCTCTAAGTAAATTACCTCTAACCATCACCAAATTTATGTGTGTCAAGCTCCTCTTCGTCCTTTTCAATCCAATGGTTCCAAAATCATGATTTGGAAGCGAGATTTTAGCAAAAAGATTAAGGTAAGCTTTTGCCATATAGGGTTCATACACCTGCAAAGTTATTTTGGTTATTTGATCATTTATAAGCCCTTCTGCAATGTTTGTAAGTCTTATAAAATAAAAAAAATCCATTAAAATAATTGTGGATTTAGTTAGAAATTCTCTTTTTCTTTTTTCTCTTATGTGTACGTATTCTTGAAGTTTCCTCACAATCTAAGGAAGGCTCAGATTATCTTCATTTGAATCTCTTTTAGTATAGTAAGTGGATCTTACCCTTCTTTGAGCTATTATATATTTGATGGCTGTCTCTATACATATGTAATATATATTTTGTGTTGTTTAATAACATTCTTGATGTTATATTGTTCATGTAACGTCCTTACAATGTTAGAGTTAACTGGGCCTAGAATTGAGCCCAATAGATTAGCCAGAATGTGAAAGGTCGAACCTAATCCTAGGACTAGGTCAACAAGCAGCTTAGGATCAGAAGGCCTCAGGAGACACAAAATTCTAGTCATGCAAAATTTTAAAAATGCAATCCTACATTGGTCAAAAATTCTAGTTGATGGCCTAAGCGATGCCAGAGGAAAGTCCCCACAATGCATCAAACCTAGTAAGTTGATCAAGATACATTAGTTAATTAGAAATGTGTTTTGAGTTGTTTTAATTTCATTAGGATTAAGAAAGTTTTTTTTTAATTGGTATGTTTTGCCAGGGCAAAGATTAGATCAATTCCTTGATAAGTTAGACTATCAAAAGAACAATGCATGGGGTTTCAAAGGGAAAATCTTTCCTTATTAGGTGAGTGGAGATTTCTACCTTGACTGGTTCCATTTCTTTTACAAAGCTATATTAGTGTTTTATTTTCAAAATTACATAAATGTTTTCTATGTGTTAGAAATTAGAAACAAAGCTCAATAGAATAACATGATTTTAAAGATGGTCCTAGGGTATGTGATATGTGTGTATGTGATGGTTGTGAATATGAATGTTTATGAATGCATGTGGTGGGCTAGTTTGAGGTTGGAACTACATACTAACAAGATATTTAGCAATTATGACATTTTTATGTGTATAAATTAATGAATGATCTAAAAAGGAAGAAATGACATAAATGTAACTAATTAGCCATCAATGAAGATTAATGACATAAGTAAGATGTTTAGAAAGTGAAGAGATAGATGGTAGGCTAAGCATAGGTTAGATAGAAGAACTAAAGAAAGGTAGCACAGCATGTGTACAGAGACAGCCCAAGGTAGATAGCTTCTTAGATAAGAGATGATTATGTTTGTAGCTAGTTCAGGTAAACAAGGATGACCTATGTACAATAGGGAGGTAATTCATGTATACCCAATTTATAACCTTGATAGATTGCTACTATGAAGCAAGTAAACTAGTGGTGCATGTGATCAGGCGTGGTGTAAAAGGATGCATTTTTTAGTTCATGTTATGGTCATTGACCAATTTATGTTCATCACTCTTTCCCCTTGACTTACAGAACTAATGTGTGTATATATGTGAGACAGATGTACCTTGTAAGGTAGGAAAGTAGTGTGAACAACACAATTAAGTTATACCACTAATCAAATCTAAGGATTAGGATTAGTAGCTAATGTTAGTACACTGGGGATGGTGATGTGTTTTGCCCAGATGTAATACATTAAAGTTGGTGATATGTTCCGCCTAGACCACAAGTATTAGTTTCATTTGGAGATGGTGACTTATTCTGTCCAAACATGATACTTTAGACAATCCACTACCTCCCTATTTAGGTTTGTGTGAAATGCATGTTCAGAATAAATTTAGAAAGGGAAATGACTAAGTATGATGCATGATAGATGGCTTAGGGTAAAGATTATGATCTTTCATAACATTAATAGTTTCTATGTCTTACAAAGGCTAAAAATAGTAAAGATATATAGTCACATGATAATAGTAAATGATAAGTATTAAGTCTTTTAGATATGCATGATATATATGTGAACATGAAATATGACTATGAATACACACACACGACTTATTTATTATGTGTATGATTGAGTATTCGGGTTGTGCTCACCCCTTTAATATTAACATGCAGATGTTAAGCTTGTATGGGTACTCTTAGACAATAAAGGCTTATGAATATGTGTTAATCAAGTATATGACTCTTAATTGTACTTTAGTGATGTTAGATGCTCAATCAAACAGATCTGACCCGGGTTTATGTTTCAAAAAAGTATGTTTTTTGCATTCAAAGAAAATATGATTAAATGAAGTTTTTAGACAAAACTTACATATCATGCTTTAAAATGTGCGTAATCATATTTATTACATTATTATCATTGTTTTTCAAAAGGATAATTGTTTCATAAATGGATGAAAATGCTCAAGATTCTCGGGTCACAACTTGATAAGTCGGTAATATGCCAAATTTTTGGATGTGACAGTTCATATATGGTTCAAAGATATCTTAATCTTATTGAGAACTACTATTGTGTTCATATTATCGACTCATTAAGGGAGGAAAAAGGAATGTGCTGGGTTTCGACATAGCAAGCACAGCAGAAAAATTAAAAAAATTTTAAACCCACCAAGGATCCATGCACAAAATATAAACTAGTTGATTTAGATAATACTTTATTGCATTGCGTTTATGCAGAATGTAGCAACATAGATCAACAATTTGATGCAAAATCAACAACACCAGAATCCGTCTCCTTGATGCTATAGTTAGATGGGATTGTTATGGGTGGATCGTGTGCTGCCACTGGATGTAGAAATCACCAACATAGAATGGCAGATTTGTGTCTCTACAGTATCCACACATGACTAAGATAAAACTCCAATCTGCCCGATGGAATCACCTCTCTCACTGCATCTCTGCTAGAAGATGGCTCTCTATATTTTTCTAGGATCACTCAATTGTTTTTCTGAAAGCAAATGTTTCAATTTGGCTCTTCCTTTTTTCTTACGCCCCACTAATCCCCTTAATGTTATCTTTATAACTCTAGGGTTTTAGTGAAAAAAGGCCTAGGCCCAATCTAACTAAGAGTCCTAACCCAATAGAAAGTGTAGAAAAGCTTTTAGGCTTAAATTATTAAGTTAGTCTAACTAACTTTAATAAACACTGCATTTTAGGCCACCTTATTAAAGGTAATATTAGACAATGTCAAAGTAAATGACTCCTCATGTAGGGAACTGTGGTGATTTCAGGTCAAAGGACTACATACATTATGGTCACTATAAGAATTGCTTATGATACATAACCATCCATGTAACATTCTTATAGTGGGTCAGTCCAGTACATTTTGTTCTCTAACGTGTATCTATGTAATGACTTGATATCTCATATCTATGACTTTTGGTCATTAGTCATCATACATACTAGTCTCGCTACATTATTGCTATCTCAATTCACAACAATACGCGACTAGGGATATTTTAATAATAATAAATTATTCTAGGGATAATTATTATATTTATTTATATTACACAGATGTAACCAAAAATAATAATTGAATTGCCATTAAAACGTAATACAATGTATGCAAAACAATCATCCTATGATTGGCTTCTAGGGCATACACCAACAGAATGTTTCAGCCTCCAGTCCTAGGTAAGTGTTGAAATGATAACTATATTATGTTTATATTGACTTAACTTAAAAAGGTAGTAGGAATCAACTTTAAGTTAAAAAGGATTTTCAGGAATCATGTGAGCTTAAAAATGTGTTAATAAGCTCATAAAATCCAATAAATGGAAAGAAATAAGCTTCTACTTGTTGTGATTAAACATGATTATGTGAATGGTAAAGGCTTCTAGACTTTGCTCATATGCAACTAGATGATATTTGCAGCATAAATGAATTAATTGTGAATTGAAGGACTTATTTACTAAGAAATGGTTTAGAAAAGGCAAAATTATGATCATGTGTCCAAGAGAGTTGTTTGATGTGTTCAACCTTGTTAAGGCCTTAGAGTGATGTAAGAACCCTAGAAAAGTATAACCAAAAGAAAATAGTTAAGGGCTTAACTAAAAGAAATTTATGAAAATTGGGGCTAAATTGTAATAACCAAAAAGGGTGGATAAAAACTATAAATGGTGGAAAATTTTGGACAACAAGTGAAATTTTTAAAATAGGAAAAAATTTAGAAAGATTCTGATTTGGGATTATATTGAAATTGTTAAAAATATTGAGGTAAAAATATAATTACTTAAAGTTTTGGAGTAGATATGTCAATTCTAAAAAATGCAATAAAATGGGAAGCAAGGCCTATGTTGATACTTTGATATGAATGTAATTATTCCTGCATGGATGCTCATGAAAAATGAAAGAAAAATATACAAAAAAAAAAGGTGAAAAAGGCCAGATAAAGCGACACTGTGATTACATGTGAATATTGAGATTTATTTCGTGCATATGAACTGAATTATATCATCAAGTATGGATATCATGGTCTAAGGGCAGGACTATGCGCTCAAGGTCCCAGATGCGGATATTACAGCTTAGGATCCACTGGTGGAAGGATTGTTATTCTGATACGCGAATATGGATGAGTTTGTAAAGGGGTAAGGTAAAACCAAAGATATAATAGTGAATTGCACGGCATGCATGACACAGCATATCATCTGCATTATTTCCGTTACATTCAGTATTCTCTATGTTATTAATGAGCTTTTTATATGCAACGAAGGTTTTTCCTAAATGTTTTCGAAACTCGATCTACATGGTAGCTATTTTTAATGTATAACTCTTTGTAAAATAGGTTTTACTTATTGAGTTAGTTGGACTCATACTCAATAATTTATAGATCTTGCAGTTAAATCTACGCAATAGTGATCAGTGGTAATTTCCAAGATGAACTTGATCTCCTGAACTAGGGATTTCACCAATTGCTTTCGGCTCCCATAGGTTGTCTTGAATTTCATTTTGAGCTTGTTTATAGATGACTGTAAGAAAATATAAGCTATATACAATGGGCATGTATGGTTGTAGTAGTATAGTGATAACGTAAGCTTGGATGTTTAGAAGTAGATGTAACTTGAAAACCTTGTAAATATATGATATGACTAGATTATTTTGGCATTGTACAACAGTTAGAACTTGTTAATAGTGATGGTTACCTAATTATATCAATAACAAATACGTAGCTACATTTATAAAAGTAAAGAAATAGAAAATATTAAATGAACAAAGGCTGTATTGAGCTAGTGATAGGAAATGACCAAGCATTAGAAATTAGAATAGTTTAGAGTGCATGCCTTAAATAAAGATTTATACGTAAATTTAGTTCTTCTCAAGTATAAATTAAGCGATTTTGGCCCCTTTAATTTAAAATACTTGATTTTGATCTTTTTAATATTTTAATCGACTTGATTTTGATTCTTTCATTAAAATTTTCATCCACTTAACGGTAAAAATACTGACATTGAGTTAGGATAAATGATTTTATTAAATGTAACATATTTTTCATGATCTGAATTATTATATATATAGTGACAAATGAAAAGATATTATCTTTCTATACATACAAAATAGAAATGAATTTGAGAAAGGAGGAAATAGAAATGAATTTGAGAAAGGAGGAAGACAAAAGTCAATGTATATACCTTAATAAGGATAATAAAGATGGATTACAATTGATAAAATATTTTACCTGACTCCGTGTTAACTTTTTCTTTAGTAGTTAATGAGAATCTAATGAAAATATCAAAGTTAAATCAATTAAAATATTGAAAAGATTAAAATTAAGTATTTTAAATTAGGAGAATCAAAATAGCACAATTTATATTTTAAAAGAACTAAAATTATATTTAAACCTTAAATAAACTCAGAAGCATTCTAATAAACAAGGTCACGCAACTAAATTATAATACTAGAATTCGTACTAAGTAATGTTATAGGATAATGGATGTCATTGTGTAGTTGGCTTTTATGCTGTCACGGATGTCCAAATTATGGTTGTGACAATCATTCTCTCTATTATCGCCATTCATCATTGTTAGCATGGGGAATGTGAGAAAATAGAAACTGATCATGTGGACTAATTTTAGAAAAGACATGTTTAAGTTTCTCTGGTAAAGTTCCAGAACATATTGCAACTAGGAGTTCCGAAATTTATTTTGGATCTTTAAAATTTATTGGGATTATTGCGCAAATGATCTTTGGTTTAGAAATTCAGCAACTTGTTTTTTAAATTATTTTATTTTGTTGCGTGATATAATTGTTATAGTCAAGATTTTCTAACAATTTTAACCTTCTAATTATAGCAATAAAGTCTCAAATTCTAAAGTAATCCAAATTTAATCGATTTTCAACAACATGTTGACTAGTTGGGTCAATCAAAGACGTTAATGTGCCATGTGAGAAGTTGACATGGCTAAAATATCATGTGACTTCTGTTTTTCATCAAACAGATGCCCACGTGGGAAAAAAAATAAAGGTGAAAAAAATTTTGTACACATTAGCATTTTCAGTCAAAGTATACAATATTCTTTTAAAAAATTATATTTTATACGATTAAAAAATAAAATTAATTAACACCTAATTGATTTACATCAATTCTTATATCATTATATAATTTTTTATAAAATATTTTAAAAAAAAATCTACGATTAGATTTGAAATATCAATAATATAAATCATACCTGTAAATTGCATATTAATTTGATATTGTTTGGTATTCCATGAATATAGTATACAATATTGATGCAAGTTATTATTTTCAAATTTGAAAAACTGTAATTTGTTTGGCAATAAACTTTTTGTTATTGGATTTTTCTAAAATTAGATACACAAAATTAATACTATGTTTACTTGTAATTTAATAATTGGATTAATAGAA
>JANHAO010025326.1:0-11375 GCA_026873985.1 Saraca asoca
TCCTCTCTCCAACCAAGCAGCAGAAATGATTTTGGTTTCTGTGCTGATGGGACACTTCCCTTCTTTTCTCCTCTTCTTCCACTACACCAAGCACGCTGTAAGGGCTCTAATGGGCCATCTCATAAGCACATGAAGATAAAAAATGCAATGACCACAATTATGTATTTTTCTACTAGTATGAACAAATAATCGATGTTAAAAAGATACAAATATCCCCAAAATAGAAAAAATTTAAAAAAATAATTTATAAGTGTATTTGCTCCCAAATTCATACCGCAAGGCCTCCTCTTCATACTTGATTTTAATGCTAAGTTTCATCCAAAATCAAGCATATCTGCCTATCGAATTGGTTCACAAGGCCGATTAGTGACATTCTCCCATACTTTAAATGTCAATGCCCTTATTGAGGCCTTAATTTGACATAACTTGCATGAAGGTTTCTTCTTTCAAGTGCTAGCTTCTCAAATCTTTATATGGGTCTTCAGCTTATTCCACCTAAACTATTTCTTCAACTGCTCTACTTATCTCTTTGAGCTAACATCACTTGAGAGACTTTGATGAATGACAGCCTCAACCTGACATAGCTTTCAAGATTGTCATTAGTCTGTTACTCCTCATCTCCTCTCTAGACTTCCTCTCTACTTTGTCTCCTTGAATTTGCACTTTTACACATTTGCTTTCCCTCCATAACTTTGGGTATTTGCTTTCGTAACTTGAGTGTCTTTGACGATGCTACCTCTGTAGATTTTGTATTCTACCTCTATAGACTCAACTTCATTGTCCCGACACAAACTCATGTGTCACTGTCTCCACAACTCTCCCAAGTCTATCGCTTCTATAACTTCACCTATCCTACTACTTCTATAACATTTGAGTTGCACCTCTGCAACTTGTGCTTGTTGATGTAAAGGTTTCTCGCAGCCAATCAAAATAAAAATTTATAAAATTGGGTTACCTAACTACTTGTAGTATATGGCAATACCGGATCGAACCCAAAGATCATTTATGGGTGATATCAATCAAATTAGGAGCTGAAAATGGGGGGATTGGCAGAATCTAAGCTAATAGAAACTACACTAACATGCAACTACATGCAAAAAGGAAAATGCAAAGATAAATAAAGCAACCAGCTAAGGGAATCAACTTGAGATCAATGTATCCTAAATCATTAAATATTCATTCAATTATCAATAATCATAGCAAGAAACCTTAGAATGATTAATGAACATATCCTAAGCAGTTAAGATTCAGCCAAGAAGCAAACACATCAAAAGTTTAATGCATTGTTTAGTTTCTACCTTTCTCTTCTACAATAAATCATGAAGCCACAATCTTATTGAAATCTAAACATCATGAAACCATTCCATTCAGATTTCACAATTAAAATAGAGAAAAAGGAGAATAAATGGCTAACAATTGAATATAAGAAATAAATACCAAGATCTCAGCATTAATCTTTCAAGTTGCAGCCTCTTGAACTGATTACAGCTTAGCCTTCCATGGAGACACAAAAATGCAAAGAAAAATGTCCTACACTAAGCTATCAGAAACTACAAAAAAAAAACTACACTAAAAACTAAGCTTACAAACTGAACTAAAAGACTCAAAACAAAAGGAGTTGCTGCCTGGGAAAAGGAGAAGCTATTTTGCTGTTTGGTGAGTAGGCATGATGGCTAACTAGTAGCTTTCTACCACTCTTCTGTGTGTGAAGCACAGTGTAGACTACTTTTTCTCTCTTTCTTCTATCTTTTTGGTCTCCAACTAGCTGAGTGTTTGCTGAATCAAAGGATGGTGCACTGGACTAAAGATCCATGCTAATTGGGGCCTTAAAAGTCCAATTCTGCAGAGCCCATTTTCATAGCATCTCTACCTCAAGGTTGTAGCATATTTTTCATGCCCAAAATGATCTCTTTAGCTCTTAAAGTATTCATATGAAATGTGGCCTTATGTTTCAGCTTCCATTTGGGCTTTGTTTCACCTTAATTGGACCTCTATAACTCCAAATATGGTTTGATTAGTGTGTAGAGGTCGGCTACCCAAGATAGTATTCTAGTCTTGCCTTTAACTCAAAATTCAGGTAAACAAATGAGTGATTCAGCCTTAAAGGTCTTATGAAAGTTGTAGATCTATCTCTTAACTTTCCTATAAGATAAGAATCACATCAAATGGATAAGTGTAGCTCAAGTTATGACCAGATTATAGAAATTGCTCAAAATGGCCAATTATGCAAAATTTTGCAAATTGATGCCAATTAACACTAAATCATAAATACACACAAACACAGCTGGAAGTAAATCATTTTGGCCCTTAAAATACTAAGTGTGAGGACAAATAAATGCATAAAATATTATGTTATCACTTGCCTTACTACCTCTATAACTTGCAACACATTGTCCTTACACAACTCTTAATTCAACTCACTACTTTTGTAGCTCTCAATTCGACTCACTACCTCTGTAGCATAAATGTGTGCTACCTCTATAGCTTGTGTGCTTGCTTGGTATTTTGGACATCTACTGACAGATAGCCCCACATCCAATGTCCCATACCACCGATGTGAGAGACGCAAGTCTCGTATCTTTTTCAAGCACAAGTCCCATACCTTGCTTACAAAACATGGCATGTTCACAAGTCCTATACTTTATTTATAAGTCTACTTATGTTAGGTTCGATCAATCCATTATATTTCTACTATGCAACTTTCACACTTGATCAGATTCTCTTGACCCTCTCTAAATTGACACTTTTATGGTATATATCTACTATCACAGTTTTTTTGGAGTTGATGCAACCTAGCATTATAGTCCTCACGACCCCTCCTAGGTTTGTATGCTTAAGTACTATCTCCTCAAAAATGATACCGGCTCGTCTGCCATAGCCCTCATAGCCATTCACTAGTATTATTGTCCTCATAACAACTACTATGATGAATAATGCCCTCTCTCTTGGTATTCCTTGAGTGACATTCCCTCATCTAAAGAACTCCTCCTTTGAGTGCATTCGCATGATGGCTCCCCCACATCAAGGCTTTAATAGGGGTTGAGCAACGAGCATCCTCTACTCGAGCCTGAGTTTCACTTTGCCTGTGCATTAGCAATTGTGAATCTCATCATCATTACCGCAAAGTCCATCTTACAACTATGTAGTGCTAGTCTGCTATGCCTCGAGGTCATTGCCGCTACTCTATTAAGTGACTATGTAGCTCTAACTCACTACTTAGGTATCCTTGATACTTGTCATGTGACTATGTTGTACTAGTTCTCTAGCATCTCATCTCAAATCTTATGGATTAGTGCTGTAACTTGCTCTTACATCGACAGATTATCCATAATAAATCCCTCTTGGATCATCTCATTCCCTTCTAGGTTTACTCTTCTAAGTAAAATTCATGTCCTCTGACATGATTTTGGATTCCTTTAACAAGATTTGTCTGCTTAACATATCACAAGAGATGTGCCATCCTCTATCTTATAGGATATGTCTACTATCTATTGTGTGGCCACACTTCATTAAGCTTCTCCCGGGGCTTACTCCTACTAGATAAGCTGTCAACTCTCATATCCCTTTAGATGTTTCAACCCTCTAGTTGTGGTGTAGCCATGCACTTTTGCACAACCAAAGTTTCACCTTTTGGCCCCCATTGATTGTTAACTTTTCCCTTTGAATGTAACCAAACCCTCAAGTAAGACGAAAGCTTTTCCCAGAGCTTCCTTATACTAAATAAGCTATCAATTCACTCACTCTCTCGAGTGGCTTCACTTAATGCATTGTTAATGTTCTCTCAAATGTAATATCTCGCACACTAGTCCTCGAATTACTCCAACTTCTTCCACCTCTCTTGATCAAGTCTTTAACAATATCTCTTAGTTATCTCCCATGAGTGTTTGCTTAACTCACAAACTTCATATGCTTTTGACAAGTCGATTCCCCCCAATAATGGCCCATCTGATCTATTCTCTAGCAATCGAGTTCTGATACTAATTTGTCATGGGCTGGTAGCTCTCTGGCTAAAACTGTGCGGTGTATGATGCCAACTCTTGCAACATGCTAGCCTTCCCATAAATTCAAGCCATACTTGTATAGATATTTAAGGTATTAAGGATTTTGTCACCTACATAACTAAAATCCAATATGCAATATGTCCACAAGACAACATAAGTGTGTAGTTGAAATATTAGTACATAACGAGCCTCAAAGAACGTATCACATGAGAAGCCTCTAATGTACATTGAGAAGAGACTTTTTAAAAATAAGGAGTGAGACAACTCTATTTTATTAATATATGCCTTATTACATAGTTTTAAGTATGTAAGAGAAGTATCTCTAAGCTCCACACTCGGTCTCTAGCCCGAGTCACAGTGCCACCAAATTACTGACTTGCCCACCCTTAAAGAGCATTCTAAGTAAAATCTCTATTGACAAGAGTAGACATACTTTTTTCCAATTAGCATAAAGACTTTTTGCCTAGCTCCTAAGGGTTCTAATGTACTATCTCATATGGACATAAAGATAAAAATGTAAGGATTACAACCATATACTTATTTACTTGTACTAGACAAATGATTGATGCTAAAAAGGCACAAATATCCCCAACATAGGAAAAATTTAGAAAAATAATCTACAAGTGCATTTGCTCCTAAATTCGCACCATAGGGCGTCCTTATCATGTTTGATTTTTATGCCAAGTTTTATCCTAAATCGAGCATGTTTGCCTGTCGAATTTGGTTCACAAGGCCGACTTGTGACATTCTTTCCTACTTCAAATGTCAATGCCCTTATTAACATCTCAATCTGACACAACTTCCATGAAAGTTTGTCATTCAAGTGCTAGCTTCTCAAATCTTAATGTAGGTGTTCAACTTACTCCATTAGAACTACTTTTGCAATCATTTTGCTTATCTTTTTGAGTTAACATCATTTAGAAGGCTTTGATGAATGACACCCTAAACCTAACATAACTTTTGTCATCAGTCCACTGCTCCTCAACTCCTCCTTAAACTTTTTTTCTTCTCTATCTCTTTAAACTCATACCATTGCATATTTGCTTTCCTTCCATAACTTTAGGTAGTTACCTCTACAACTTGAGTGTCTTCAATGATGTTGCCTCTATAGACTTTGTATTCTACCTCTGTAGACTAAACTTCGTTGTCTCAACACAAATGTATGTGTCACTATCTCCACAGCTCTCCCGACTATGTTGCCTCCGTAACTTCATCTATCCCACTACTTTTATAGTTGAGTTGTTACTTTTGTAACTTGTACTAGCCTCACTACATCTGTAGCTTACAACACATCATCCCTGCATAACTCTTGATTCAATTCACTACCTCTGTAGCTCTTGATTCGACTTATTACCTCTGTAGCATAAGTGTGTGCTATCTCTATAGCTTGTGTGCTTACTTGGTATTTTGGAAGTCTACTGATAGATAGTCCCATATCCAATGCCCTATACCATTGATGTGAGAGACACAAGTCTCATATCTTGTTCAAGCATAAGCCCTATACCTTACAAAACATGGCCTACTCGCAAGTCCCATACCTTGCTTACAAGTCTACTCGCGTTAGGTTTGATCAATCCACTATACTTCCACTATATAACTTTCACACTCAATTAGATCCTCCTGACCCTCTTTGAATTGACATCTTTATGGTATCTCTCGACCATTACAATCTTTTTAGAGTAAACGCAACCTAGCACCATGGTCCTTACGACCCCTCTTAGGTTTTATGCTTAAGTGCTATATTCTCAAAAATGATACGGGCTTGTTTCTTGTAACCTTCATAGCCATTCACTAGTATCATTGCCCTCATAGCAACTTTTTCGATGATCAATGCCCTATCTCTTAGCATTTCTTAAGCAATATTCCTCTAAAGACTCCTCCTTTGAGTGCATCCTTATGATGGCTCCCTCACATCAACAACTTTGATGGGGGTTAAGCATTAAGCATCCTTCACTTGAGCTCGAGTTTCACTTTGTCTATACACAAGCAATTGTGAATCTTATGGACTTTACCATAAAGTTTATTTTATGACTATGTAATGCTAGTCTGCTACACCTCGAGGTCATTGTCGTTACTCTGTTATGTGACTATATGGCTCTAACTCATTACTCAAGCATCATTATCACTTGTCATGCAACTATGATGTGCTAGCTCCCTAGCATTTTATCTCAAATCTTATGGATTAGCATTGCAGCTCACTCCTTGTATCTACAAATTGTGCACAATGGATCCCTCCTGGATCATCTCATTCCTCTCCAGGCTTACTCCTCTGAGTAAAATTCATACCTTTTGACACAATTTTGGACTCCTTTAGCAAGATTTGTCCACTCAATACATTACAAAAGATGTGTCATCCTATAGGATACTATCTATTATGGCCATGTTTTCTCAAGCACAACTGTGATGTTGCCCTTTAGGCTTTGTTGATAGCTAATATATCCCTCATGGACATGGTCAAGCTTTCTTCGTAAAACTAGGGCTTCTTCCTACTAGATAGGCATTCATGTTACTCATTCTCCCGAGTCATTTTGCATTCTCTCAAATGCTTACTATGAATGAGTGCATAATTATTATCCTATGTTGTATAGTAAGTCCTCTAACTTCTGCACATGCTTGCACTTGATGCACTATTAATATTCCTTCAAATGTAATATCTTGCACACTAGTTATTGAATTGCTCCAATCTCTTGGACCCTCTCAGTCAAGTCCTTAGCAGCATCTCTTTACTATTTCCCATGAATGTTTACTTGACTTACAAGCTCTACATGCTTTGGACAAGCCGATTCTACCCCAATCATGGCCCACCCGATTTGCTCTCTCTAACACAACCAAACTCCGATAACAATCTATCATAGGCTAGTGGCTCTCTAGCCAAAATTATGCAGCACATGATACCAACTCTTTGCCAACATACCAGCCTTCTAATAAATTTGAGCCATACTTAGATGGATATTTAGGATACTGAGGATTTTATCACTCATACAATTAAAATCTCATAAGCAATATGTCCGCAAGCCAACATAAGCGTGTAGTCAAAGCATTGTGCAAACTGAATCTTAAAGAGCGTGGTACACAAGAAGTCTCTAGTACATATCAAGAAGGGATTTTAAAAAAAAATAAGGAAAGAGGCAACTCCATTTTATTAATATATGCCTCATTATATAGTTTTAAATATATAAAGGAGTATCTCTAAACTTTATACTTTGATCCCTAGCTCGAGTCACAGTATCCACCCTATTATTGAATGCACCCCCTTGAAGATCATTATAAGGAAAAGCTCTATCGACAAGAGTAGATATACTTTTTCTCAATTGACATAAAGACCTTTCTCTTAGCTCCTAAAGATTCTAATGTGCCATCTCATATAGACATAAAGATAAAAATGAAAGGATTGTAATCATGTACTTTTATATTTGTACCGGACAAACGATCAATGTTAAAATAATACAATACTCCCAAAACGAGAAAATTTTGAAAAAATAATTTACAAGTGCATTTGCTCCCAAATTCGCACCATAAGGCCTCCTCTTCATGCTTAATTTTTACACCAAGTTTTGTCTAAAATCAAGCACATTTTCCTGTCGAATTGGTTCATAAGGTTGGCTTATGACACCTAACACAACTAGCCACTTCCTATCATTTTTTTCACAAATTTTATTTGACAGATCGATTTAAAAGGGCAAAATCTGGAGGGTGTTAAATCTTAAGCTTGGTCCAATGATGGAATAGCTTAGATCATCAACAAATGTTGTGGCTATTAATCTCACCAGAATTTGTGGACTAAAGGAACAAAACAATGCCACATCAACATTGCCTTCCACATGCACACACCACATCAGCCATATGATCTAGTCAAAAGCTACCACTTGTCACTAACATGAACATCATTATCCATGTCAGCAGAGACAACCAACAAGAAATTGCCACATCATCACCATAAATAACTAAAAGCAGCCACATATCTCTGACCCCCACATCAGTGCCCATGTCATCAAAGATAACCAACTAGAAGCTGTCACATCATTACCATACAAGCACCTATAACCAACCATAAGCCACCATGTGTCATTCAATGCTATCGATCAGATGTCACCTTCCACCAGGTCAACAAAACTTCTTATAATTATAGATTAACCCTTATATTTTCTTAAAATTTCAATAAACCCTTATGTTTGTACCTTCTTTGTAGAAAAATCCTTCCCCTAATTTTGATGTTTTGAATATATTTTTTCTATTTATTTTTTTCTAATTTCATTTTAATCTAAGAAAAAATAAAAAGTAAAAAAAATAAAAAAGGAAAATAAAAAGGGAGAAAAAAGAAAAAAAATAAGAGGAAAAAAAATTATCTATGAGACCTTAAAATCATGAAGAACATGACCTCTATGATATTAATATTCAAGAACTTTGAGCTCAAATTAAACAACAACAAACACAACTTCAAGAGGCTCAAAGAAATCTATAATAAAGGAATGAATCTGATTTAAATATCAGTGTAGGAGGTGGTAACCATTTCGAAGAGTTAGAAATAGATAGAGATGGTCCATCCTTATTATCTAACGGTCACAGACATTATCACCATCAAAGAACTTGTACCTAGCTATCCAGTGATCTTGGAATCAGGCTGGATATTCTCGAGTTTGAAAGAAGTTTACAACTAGATGATTTTATCGACTGGTTATACATAGTTGAACATATATTTGACCTTAAAGACATTCGAGATAAAAATGTGTTAAATATTGTTAGAAAAAATAGATCAAAAGCATCGAGTATGTCTAACGAAATTTTAAAATTTTTTTCCCTTGAGCCTGGATCAAGTTGTTTGCAAATTAATTCATAGTGATGTATAATTCAAATAAGTTTAAAACAATAGTTTGAATTATACCTTCTTAAAAGTTATTCTTAGAATCCTTGGTCTTCAAATTTAAATTTGATCTCCAAGCAATTTCATGAACTTTCCAACAAGCCTTCTCTAAGTAATTCCATGATCAAGTCCTCTAAGATTGTTATTGAGTAACTCCTTCATATTTAATCTCTAATATCAATGATAATCTACATGAACTAATTCGGTTTGAAGTCTTCACCAATATTCATATAATAGGTAGAGTAGTAAAATCACATTGTTACAAAATACAAAAACAACGTCATTAAGTATATGTTAAATAAAAGGTAAATCGATGTATACGTAGGCGTAGTGGTGTTTTGGTAAATATGAGGAAACTTACAATGATAATTCCTATTAAAAAATTGATGTTTAGACTAAATATCATGTTTGACGTCAGTTTGAATTAAGGAACCAACATACTTTTGGAATTATTTATTTGTACCATTTTGGTTTAAACCATTTTTAAAAGCTATGGCTTCTCAACCATAAAAAAAAATATTAATTTATCAATTAAATTCTTATTTGATTACACCTCAAAGAACTTTATTATAATATAATTCATGACTTATTGATTAAACTCAAATACTTTCTTATTAATTTATCAATTGAATTCTTGATTAAATTGCTTACGTATAACTAATTTACTGATATGACAATATTACAATTAATTTTCTATTTTACTAAGACTACAAAAGAGACATAGATTAAATGCCAATTTTTATTAGGAACCAATGTAGATAGACAAAAATAATTAAAAAAACTCAACACAGGTGTATAATATTGAAATGACGGTGGTATTTTTGTAAATATGTTGAAAATTAATACCTTAATTGTCATAAAAAATTGACATACAAACAAAATGAAAAAAATAAATTCAAAAAAATTAACACAATTATAATATAAAGCAGTAATGGTGTTTTTGTAAATATGTTGAAAATTAATTCGTTGGTTTTCATAAAAAACCAACATATATACTTTAAACCGTTGGTTGTTTATGAGGAATCGACGTAGATGCATGAAAATATACATTGGTTCCTATGTTTAATTGATGTTTAAAGTTTAGGCACCTTTACATAATATATCAGTTCGTCCCCTTGACTCTTATTTTGCTCTTCTTTATTTGAAACATTTATCTAAAATCATTTTCAAACCCTTGTTGCATTTGTCTTCGCTATCTTTGATCTTCGTATTTCAAATCCATCGCTAATCGAGGTTAGGAACTTTATTCTTCTTATACTATTTTTTTTCTTCGTTATTAAGTTATATCAAAGTTTTTTATATTTTATTGAGTTTATAATTTGCTAATGGTTTATAGTTTAGGGTTTAACTTTTTTTTTTTATCTTTTGTTTCTTTATTTTTTTATTGGAAATGATTTAGATTAAAGTTTAGTTTTTTACTGTGGGTTTTGGCTAGTATGAGATAGTAATTGATGGTTATGCCTTGTTTTCTTAAATTAGCCATGTAATATATACTTATTATTTATGTGTGATAAAACTATATAATTATCTCATTTATTTATGTGTGATAAAAGTATACATACTTTTATAGCTTTGCTACATAAAAAGTAGAGGATTGTGATTATGTTAAACTTAAAAAAAGACAGTTTTAGGTTCATTGTATTAAATACATATTATTGATATTGAGATTGTATCTAAGCACATATATTAATACTGCCTAATGCTTAAATATTTAGAGTATGGAAAATTTAAGCACATATTACTAATATTGAGAAGTCAAAACTTCAATTGAACTCAGATAAACATAGAGTGATACTTATTTATCCTAATATAATTATAATTTCCTAAGATACTCCTTAATCTTTGTTTTGATATGATGATGGCATACTTCCTAAATTATTATTTTGTGAGGTTAACTTCTTTTCCATTTTTCTTTTAAACAGATGTATGGATCTTTCTCAGCATAGTGATAATAGCAACAAGAGTGCAAGGGATACTATATTTATAAAAGGAAATGACCTTGATGCACAATAAAGGAGAAAAGAAGAAAGTTGAGTTCAATATTAAAGGTCAGACAAGCATGGCTAGTGTATCTAAATATAAGAGTTATATTTAAATGTTACTACGTCAAAGTGTCAATCAATATTAAGTAGTAGAAACAAATATCAAAGGACATAAATGAGAATGTTTAGTAGAATGTTTTGATATATCTTACTTATCTCTAATTTGTATTCAAGATATATTTAATTATCTTTTTAAAATAATTATATATAATTATAATCTATGTGTGCGTTGTATGATTTATATATGCTGAAATTCTGGATGGGATTCCACTTGGTTCGCCTATTTAAGGCAAAACTTTGTAAGATTGTATTGAGTCATGCAGTTAGACCATCTTTTGGATTCCCGTTACGATTTTATGTAATTAATTAATTAGCATATTGGTTACAGTGAAGTACGGTTATTGTATTGTGTGTATTTTAATTGCACCCATAAATACTTCTGCATTTGATTCATTTCAGCAAATCAAGCAA
>JANHAO010025327.1:0-11379 GCA_026873985.1 Saraca asoca
GGAAAACACCATTTTACTGTTTCCTGAAAACTGTTTTTTAGTTTCTGTTTTTGAAAACAATTTTTGAAAAACAGTTTTTGAAAACCACTGCCAAACAGGTTTTTTTATTTTCAGAAAACAGAAAAACAAGAAAACTGTTTTTAAAAACAAAAAAACACCCCGCCAAACAGGGCTTAAGGCGTGTTTCCATGTGCGATGCGGTCCAGGCCCATACACATTCCATCATTGATCCACGTGTTAAATACTTAAATGGCAGTGCGGGAGACATCTTCAAGAGAATTGCATATCCATATTTTGTGAATGCGTGTTTTTGGAGTGTCTTTTAAAGGTGTTTCTGGCATTTTTCATGTTTAGAAAGGTTTGATTCATGATAAATTAAGCTTTTATGAGAAGTTAAATTTTTTAAAAAATAAATTTTGATGTAAATCTTTTCAAAAGACATTGAAAATTATTTTATTAGTAATAGGGAAGTAAAACTTCATAAGAAGTAAATTTTTATATAATGTTTGGTTTATTCATAAACTTCCCTAAAAGAATGATCAAAATGATTAGAAAGTTGTTGATGCTCGATTTTGGTAAGCCCAAATCCAGCCAACTGAAGAATTCAAAATATCCAAATTGCAGACTAATTGAATGTAAAAGATGGAGAGAAGGAAATAGAGAGGAAGAACAACAAGAATAAGAAGGGTTTTTAATGTGATTCAGCTAAAGTCGAGTTATCGAATCCTACGTCTACGGTAGTGTTATTTCTGGGAATATATTTATAGAGATTGATATTTTTATAGAGATCATATAAGTTGATTTTCTTTGTCTAAGTTGCTCTTTGTAGTTCTAAAGAGTGGCCTCTCGGGTCCCCCTTCTACAATAATCTTAACTCCTATTTATAATTACAGGGTCTACAATCTTTACATGTTTTAGAGAAGGAAAAATAATAATTTAATTGCAAGTTGATTGTGCAAGCTAATATCTGTAAGTTGGCCATGCAAGCTAGTCATGCAAGTTGGTCCCATTCTCGAGTTTAACTAAAGTGAGTCTTCTGGAAAATAGCTGAGGTGGCATGCTTCGACCAAAGAGCTAGAGCTCATTGTCAATCGATTTAAAGCTTTTGCCTTGGCCCTTGTCCTGAGCTCGCAATTGGTGATCTAGTACTTTTGTTCAGCGACTTCAGTTTCGGACAAGTTAGGCCTTTTCTAGTTGGACTTGTCTATTGGGCTTTTGCCAACCCATTTTATATAATACTAAAAATACCCATAACATTAGCCCTCCAGCTCTTAATTCGTTTTGTAGATTGGGAGCTATAGTTTGCTGGAAAAAGTCTTCACTTGTAGCCTACAACGTTGTCATTTTAGACTTCTATCTTATCACCTTGACTACACCAAGCCATGCATTTAATGCACATGTTTTATAGTCATTAGTGTGGCAGCCGTACTTTTTGTCGGATCGTTGGATTAAGGGCAGGTGGACAGTCTCTGGATCTATTAGTGAAGCTAGGCTAGTCTATATAAGGTGTGAAAAATCTTTTTCCTTTTCCATAGAATGACTTGATGGGCGCATTAGTTGAGCCCCCTATGTTTCAGATAAGCCAGATCTTTAATGAAGTGTTACGAAGTATGTATAGCCTACTGCATAAGAAGTTCCCATGGACAATTCCTCTTTGAGAATCCTGGGAAGTTTTGTCACAATTTTCATAACCTCTTCATGGTTATACTGTGGAATCAGCCCTTCTAGTTATGTTCTTTTGCCTCCTTGCACGGTTAAGTTAACTATTTGGTTTTTCCAAGTACCTTGGGGGTAACAAGGCCGAGGGAGGAGTTTTTTAGGTCAGGAGAATGAGAAAAAGCTTGAGCAACTTGCTTGCCATTAATCCTCTAGCTCACCATGGTCCAACTCTTAAAAGTCAGTTCCTCCTTTCAGGACATGATAGCTGTAGGCTTGTTTCTTATCTATACTTTTGAATCTTCATGTAAAATTACCTCATTGAATAAGGTTTTTAATGAAAAATCTTTTTCATAATTCTCGTGTGTCATGTTAGATGTTCTATATATCATGGAAGATAACATGTAGATTGACATGAATAAATTCTTGCAAATCATAGCTAAATAAAATATTAAGTGGAATGACCAATCGGTCATACTAACTCATCTTAGTAATGAATTTGAGCACCAAAGTGCCTCAACTAGTAATGAGTTTGAGCACCAGAGTGCCTAGGCTGGTAATGAGTTTGAGCACTGAAGTGCCTCAGTTGATAGTGAGTTTGAGCACTGATGTTCCTCACTTGGTAGTGAGTTTAAGCATCAGAATGCCTCAGTTAGTAGTGAGTTTGAGTGCCTAGGTAGGTTGCATGAGAGCTGCACCTTGAATGCTTAGTTAGGTTGCATGAGAGTTATGCCTTAATCAGATAGGTCACATGAGAGTTGCGCCTTTAAGTATGTGGTCGCATAAGAGCTACACCTTAAAGTATGAGGTCACATGAAAGCTGTGCCTTTGAACAGTTGGTCACATGCATGCGGTACCTGAGAGTTAGTCGCATGCATGTTGTGCATGAGTAATAGGTCACACCACAATGATCGTGTTGCTCAGTGGGCTATATAAATGTGCCCTTGGCTAGTAATCTTGTTGGTCAGACAAGCAATGAACTTTAGCATCTTAGCGCCTCTATGGATTTTAGCACCATAGCGCCTCAGTTGGCCTAGGGCCTTAACTGGCAATAAGTTTGTCATGCCATAGCAATCCCGTTGCTTAATTCCACAGCAATCTCATTGCTCAGTTCCATAGCAATCTCGTTGCTCAGTGGGTCTTGCCACAACAATCTCATTGCTTAATGGAATAGCAATCTCGTTGTCAGTGGACAAGAGTTTTGGCTCTAGTTCCTTTAATCAGGACTAGAAAATTGAGCTGATGTTAAAGATATGGGTGCAAGTGTTCTGTATTCTGAGCTCATGGTACTTTGTTTCCATTTGTTGAGTGATAAACTGAGGAGAATAAGGTGCAGTACAAGATCACTAATGATGTAGTCCAAATCCAGACCTTTTTGTAAAATATTTTGCTGAAAACTAGCAAACACAGATATACAAATGTTAAGAAAAACTTTTGTGTTATTATTTATTTCTAATTAACATTACAAAGTTTTAAAAACTAGGGCTACTATTGCTATAATTGCTAGGGCTACAAAGGTTGTTGTGTAGGTTGTATCACATAGTCTTTCAGGCAACCTCTCTTGATTAAATCTCCTATCACATCTTTAAGTGCCCAACATTCTGAAATATTATGCCCGACCTCATTATAATAGGCACAAAACCTGTCTATGTCCTTGAACTTGTTGGGGGCCCTTAAGGGTTTAGGCTTTTTGAAATCTTCTTTATCCCTTTCTATTGTACATATCTTATCTTGAGTACCAGATAAAATGCTGTAGCTTTCATGGTGACCTTGATGTTGAGGTCATCTAGTCCTAGCCTTTTTCGTAGGCCAATTATTAGAGTTGACCTTGACACTCCTGTCATTGCTCCTTTTTTCACTCTGATCGGAGCTATTCGTTTAGTCCTTGTGATCGGACCTTTTTAGGCCAAAGGTTTCTTCCTAGCAAATTTGTTTGGTAGCTCATTCATAAAACTTGCCCAGGTCCTTTACTGGAGATTTGTATATGTTTTTGTATAACTTTCCATCTGTTGATAGTGAAATCTGATTCTGCTAGACTCCAGTCAACTAGTGTAGTTCTTGTATCCCTAAACTGCTCTCTAAAGGATGAAGTGAGAGATGGAGAAGATGACAGGGACGGTAGAAAGGAAGAGGAGTAATGGAGAGCAGTATTTTTAACATGGATCTACTAAATCTGGACAACACCGAACCCTACGTCCATGGTAGGTTTTATTAATCTGAATTGAATTCTACAAGATTTCAATATAATGGATCCTCCTCTTTTCTACAAGGGTCTCTCCCCTCCTATTTATGGAAGGAAGAAGGTTACAATTGTAATTTTACATGTTACAAATACATCATTACAAACATTAAATGTACAAGACAATTATCTTCCTATAATTCTGCTCATTCAGATGGCTTTCTATGGGCAGGCCCTATATGTCTGCTAGATTTGAGACTTAACGTAGGTTTGTTTAGTGTTCTCGTCTTGTTAAACCTTTAGCTAGGTAATACACCTAGTCTTGCGAGCTGAAATGCTTAGCTCGGGTTCATTGCTAGCTTTTTCTCAACGAAGCGAACTTAGCTGTTGGCGGGACAAGCTCTAGCGAGCTGTCTCTCCGACTTTGGTCCTCACTTGCCTCCCGACCACGCGGTTGACGAGGTGGAGCTATTTTGATGAGCTGGGCTATCCCTAACTGGTTTTCGATCTTTGTTGGGCTTTTGCCTTTCTATTACGTGGGACCGAATTTCGCCCACAACATAAGTCCCCTAACTCTCAGTTCACTTTGCGGACTGAGAGTTGTATTTTTCCTAAGGCCTTGTTTGCATTTTTGGTCAAGGTCTTTGTATTCAAACTGCCATGTTGTCTTTTCCATCGTTCAAACTTTTATTTCTTTTGCCTTGGCCATACTTCTTACTATGCACAATTTACAGCCACTGGCGTGGTGGCCTCATTTTCTCTTGAACATTTGATTTAAAGCAGTCAATTGTTCATCAGGTCTTTTGCTGAACCCAAACTAGTTTATAAAGCCTGAGACGCTCTTCTTGCTTTTTCGTGAAGTGCCTCGATGGAAGCTTTAGTTAAGCCCCACATGTTTCTGATAGTTCAGCTTCTGGTGAAGCATTTTAAGGCGTGCATGGCCTACAATAGAAGACCATAAGGCATGAATGGCCTACTGTACGTGACTCCCGTGGATAGCTCTTCATGCCAGCTACAAGGGAGTCGTGTGCAGATCTTAGATTATTTCTTCACGATCTTGCCATGAGTTATGGTCTTGCCAGCCAAACTCCTAGCGCTTTTTGAATTGCCTTGGGTTTGGAGGAGCTACTGGTTGAGGAGGGATATTAGCATGAGCACCCGAGCTTACTGTTCTTCCTGCTGGTGGGAGTTTGTCTCCTGGTAGCTGGCTTTCTTCCTTTCTGTGAAAGTGATAGTTGTAGGCTTTTATGCTTTTATTTCTGTATTTCCCTCCTTCTAATGTAAATTTACCTCATTAGATGAGGCCTTTTAATGAATGAGCTTTCTTCGTTGCTTTGCATTTTCTGAATGTATTTCTTCTGTAAAAAAATAGTTGAATAAGATGTTCAGGTGACCAATCGATCATATTCAGTCAACAAATCTTGGCATCTAAGTACCCATGCAATCCATAAATGATATTTCGATAAGTCGCATGCTAGCTAAGCCCAGAGGGAGATAATGCATGCGAGCTGCAATCATTTATTCGCATAAGAGTTGTGCTTTACAACTTGCGCCATGGCAACTTTGTTACTTATTGGGCAGGTAGTTGAGTTTATTCTGATATCTTTGTGCCTTATTGAGCTCATAGCTCTTTGTCAAATTTTGAGTGTTTAATAGTGCCTTTGAACCTTAGTGAGCTCTTAGCTGTGCTGGATTTTCAGTATTTAATAGTACTTCCGCACCTCAGCGAGCTCTTGGCTGTGCTAGATTTTGTATAACTTTCCATCATTGTAGAGTCCCACTGAGATTGTTGTTAGGATGCTCTCCTCTGAGGGATTTTCTACATAGTTGGCTTCATGCTTGAACCTGACTATATAATCCTTCAATAATTCATTCTTACGCTGAAAGATCATTGCAAGATGGTAGGGAGGCATGAGCTGCCTCTTTAATGCCTGGTACCGGTTGATGAATTTCTTTTGACACTCTTTCTAGCTATTGATGTTGCGAGCTGGGAGGCTTCTGAATCTTGCTTGAGGTACATCTCCTAATGTGGCCAAGAAGATGTGACATCTGACCAAAGGGTCAGTTATTTGTAGATCCATCTAGACATTGAACGAGTCCAAATGGTCGCAAGGATCACTGTTCCCATTATATAGCAGGATCGTCGACACTTTAAGTTTCTATGGAAAGAGCTGTATTTCAATCTCCATAGAGAATGGCGAGCCTTCCTCATGATGAGGTTAATTGGTTTGGGAATGGAGGCGTTCCTCCAATTGTTTCAGCCTTTGGAGAACTTCCTTCATTATTGGATTTCGCATTTCGAACTACGGGCCAGAGCTTTCAGCTTATTACAAGCCCCCAGGTTGCTAACCATCGTGATTCTCGTGAGCTTCCTTCTGAGCTTCTTCACATAGCTGTTGGAGTTGGGCTATGATTTCTTCTTGCCTTTGTGCATCCCGGGCTTGTGCTTGTATCAGTGCTTTAACAGTTTCAACCAACTCTCTTACCATGTTCTCAAACACTGGCAGCGGCTGATGAGGCATTTGTGCTTCTTTAGTTTCAGGGGCAACGTTAGGTTGAGGATGAGCTTCGACAATAGAAACGTCTGCCAGTTGAATAACTGGAGTGTTAGAACTCCTGGTGATTCTTCCCCTCACCATTGCAGCTAATTAGAAAAGCAATTCAGAGAGCAGATAGGCTTTCCTTCTAGCACCAAAAATGTTTACGGTGAAATCTAGTTTTGCCAGACTCCAGTTAACTAGTGTAGTTCTTGTATCCCCAAACTGCTCTCTGGAGGATGAAATGAGAGATGAAGAAGATGACAGGGATGGTAGAGAGGAGTAGGAGCAATAGAGAGCAGTATTTTTAACGTGGTTTGACTAAATCCGGATGGCACTAGACCCTACGTCCACGGTAGCTTTTATAGCCATAGTATTATTACTTTTATTTCCTTTCATATTTTGCTTTTTTTGAATGTTAATTGAGTTTATTTTAGTAAATTGGCCTTGTTTTGTAATTTGGTTATAATTTGGAGTTTAATTGAATTAATTGCTTAATGCTGGATTTTTTACATTGTTTTAGTTTTTAGGCTATAACTTGGGGCCTAGATGTCAAACCGGGTCGACCTTTTTTTGGTTAAAAAACTAAGATAAAGCTCTACAACTTTCATCTTGAGGCCAAACCCAATTTTTGCATTTGGAATCTCGCAATAGACTGTCAAATTGACTTAAGAGTTTCTGTCTAGATATGACCTTGTCACAATGTTTAGGCAATTATTTTGTGTCATTATATGGATTACCTTTGAGACCTTTTTGGCTTTGTTTTTAGGTTATTTTCCCCTTTTATTTCCCTTATTTTTATGGTGAATTAAGACTTAGATTTGTGTTGTTTTATGGGCTTTTTGGCAACCTAATTTTTGGCCAGCCTTGTTTACTGAGTTGTTTGGCCATGTTTTTTTTTTTTTGGTTTTTTTAGCTTGTTTGCTTAGTTATTTATTTGGATGTTTAGTTGGGCTTGCTAGGACTTAAACCTAGCCCATTTTAGAGCCTAATTTGCTATGAAGGGAGGCATGTTTCCCTTAACCATTCGTATTAGTGAACTTGAGAATTAAGGAGTCTTTTTCCTTGAGCAAGTGCTCTCATAGGGTTTTTACTAGAACTTCAACACTTATCATAAAGTTTCCTCTTTGTGGCATCAATTTTCATCACTTATTTCTAAAGTGTGGTGTGAATATCTTTCTTTTTCTTTCAATTTTTGGTGCTTAATTGTTAAATTAGAGATAGATCCGTGGGCATTTCCAAGGGAGATCACATTAGTTTGGTATGAGAGCTTCAGCTCTTCCAATTTAGGTAATATCTATTCTTTTTTCCATGTTTATTACTTCAATTTTCCTCTCATTTTTCATGATAAACATCTTTGAATTTTGTGGTATATTTTTTAGTTCAATTGCTTGATCAATTAGTGTCCAAATGAGTTGCAATTGTTACTGAAAAAATTTTAGTTATTGTTTCAGTTTCTACTACTGAAATGCTTTGATTTTTGCCCTATTTCTACATTAATTTTGTATAAAAAATTTTTGTAATCTTGTTGAAAATTAAGTGTTTGATGTTAGCTTTGTTTGAGTTAATTTTTTCCTACTTAATTTGCTTCATTTCAACTTTATTTCCTTGCTTGTTCTAGTAAAGGTTTTGCTGAACTTTTTGTAGAAATTTTCCTCTTATTCTTTGTTACATTCCTAATGTTTGTTTGTTTTAGTGTCCATTTGCTTTGTTCTTATGTGTCAACTTGTGTGGGACTGAATTACACAACATTTGGTGTAATTTGGAACCATTTTTCTCCCATAATTGCATCAAAACTTGCGCTACCCCTGTTTTTCCCCTCCTACCTAAAACTTAAGCCTATAATTCTCAAGAATTTTTAGTACTGTCCTAACTTGTTTTTGATTGTGGTTTACACCTTAGACATATTTATTTTGAGTACACATAATTAGAAATTAATTTGTGCCAATTATGGTTGAATTAAAGTGTCTTTTGGGTTGCTCAAAATTTTTACAAAGTGCTAAAACACAAAAAAATTCTAGACAGCATGTTCTTTGGTTGAGAAAAACAAAAGAGAAGTAAAGAAATAAAAATAGAAAAGGAAAAACAAAGAGATGAAAAGTGTGACAAAGAACAGAAACAAAAGAAAGAAAGAAAAATAATAAATAATCAAAGAAAAGAACAAAAGAAAAAGCTATAAAAAGAAATACAAGTGCTGTCTAACACAAAAATTTTCTGTAACTTTTTGAGTTAAGTCCTAACCAATCTAAAAAGTTGTTTTGAGTCAATTTCCTTTGTGATTAACTTGAATATATTTTTGTTAGATTGTATGATCATAATACAAGCTTAGAAATTAAATTATGGTGCAATTGCATGAATTTTCCCCTTATTTTTCCTTAAAATCCTTTGAAATTTTTTTGTAATTTTTCTGAAATTTCCCTTATTTTTTACTAAAAGCCTTACTCATTCTTATTGTTCAATTCCTTTTGTGTTTCTTACTCGTTCCTTGCTTTTTGTATTGTTGGTTCATGCTACATGTTAGAGACTTGAATGTTGAGTGATTTTGATCGTTAATTTATGTAAACTCTAGGATTTATAACTTAGTTTTGATAGGACTCAAAAGAGAGGACCAGATTGGTAAAAGGTAAGAGTATGTGAGTACAATTGAGTGTAAAAGCCTAATTGTGTAAACAAATATGAGTGGAGTGATCAAAACACTTGAGAGGGTGTGAATTGGTGAGGTTTATATCTTTTCTAACATTTGTTTTGTAGAATTTTATTTGTGCTCAAAGATGAAAGGTAGCGAATCATAACTCAATGAAATCATGTTCACTCTAAGATCAATGCAACAACAATTTGAGAAAGTGAATATGAAGATTGATGTCCTTATATAAAGATTCTTAAATGAGGAACATAGAACACAATCTCATGGAAGAAGAACTTCTTCCAAGCTTGCTCATCAACCAAGTTGCTCTTAGAAGACAAATAGGGATAAGAAACAAGTTCAAATGGATCTTAAACCTTTCAAGAAGCCTTTGGCCGAAATTTCCTCAAGATCTAAGGTAGAAGATTCAAAGCTTAAAGGAAAAGTTAAAGTACTACAAAAACCAAGAAGCATCAAGTGCTTTAAGTGTTTGAGTCATGGCCACTATGCCTTTGAATGTCCTAAGAAGTCTTTTTTAAGAGGTAAAAAGAGCATCGGAACCAATGAAGATATGGATGAAGGAGAGGCTCTTATTGTGAAAAAAAATTTTGAATGCCCAATTTAAGGGAGGGGTTGAAGAATAAAGAGAGAATGTTTTTCACACTAGATGCCATGTACATATTGCTAGCACAATCATGGTGGAAAAGTTAGCCTTGCCTAATCATCCCACTCCTTACAAGTTACAATGGTTGAATGAAAGTGGGGAGGTAAATCCATCAAAACAAGTGCTAGTTACATTTTATATTGGGAGATACAAAGATGAAATCTCATGTGATGTTGTCTTTATGGAAGCTACCCATATTGTGCTTGGTAGGCCTTGCAATTTGATAGAAATATCATACATGATGGCTACCTCAATCAATATAGCTTTAAGATAACAAGACCATCAACCTTGTACCCTTCACCCCCAAACAAATTCTAAAGGATCAAATAAAGAGAAAAAAGAAAATAAGTGAAGAAAAAGAGAGAAAGAGAGAAGAAAAAAAGAGAAAATGAGTGAAGAAAAAAAGTTGAGAGAGAAAGAGAAAGAAAAAAAAAAGAAGTAGAGTGTGTTTTCAAAGACTAGTGACTTAGGCAAGCCATGAACATGGTTTGGCCTATGCTTGGTTTTGCTTGCAATGGAGCTTATTTGAATTTTAACCATGAAACTCATGTTTCTCCTAGAGTTTGTGAGATAATTTTGCTAGGCTAGGATGAAGTGTTCTCCAAGGACATACCCCAAGACTTGTTACAATCAAGAGGAGTAAAGTAATATGCAGAACAAGCCAAAAAAGTGTTTGAACCAGGTGATTCTAATGTTGGTACCAATTTTAATGTTCATAACCTTTCCTGTTTTGATGTGGGTTTTGATCCAAGGTTAAATCATTTTGAATAGGGAGGAAGTGATGTGAAAATGGGAGATCAAGTTAAGACTCACCAAGAGGGTTTGCATCTACTAAGGGACCAATCAAGGGATTAATGACCAATAAATATTATTACTTTTATTTCCTCTCATACTCTACCTTTTTTGAATGTTAATTGAGTTTATTTTAGTGAATTGGCCTTCTTTTGTGATTTAGTCATAATTTGGAGCTTAGTTGAATTAATTGCTTAATGTTGAGGTTTTGTCATTGTTTCAATTTTCAGGCTATAACTTGAGCTCTAGATGTCGGATTGGGTTAATATTCATATGGTTAGAAAGTTAAGAGAAACGGAAAAGCTCTACGACTTTCATCTTGAGGCTAGAGCCCAGTTTGCCATTTGGAGTCTCAAAATGAACCATCAAGTTGACCTAAAGTTTTTGTCCAAATTTGACCTTGTCATTATATTTGGACTATTATTTTGTGTTCTTGTTTGGACCACCTCTGAGACCTTTTTAGTTTAGTTTTGGGGTTGTTTTCCCCTTTTATTTCCTTTATTTTTCTGGTGAATTAAGACTTGGATTTGTGTTATTTTGTGGGCTTTTTAGTAGCCTAATTTTTAGCTAGCCTTATTGGTTGAGTTGTTTGGCCTTGGTTTTTTAGTCTTTTTAGCTTGTTTATTTGTTTGAATTTTAGTTGGGCTTGTTAGTACTTGAACTAAGCCCATTTTGGAGCCTAATTTGCTATGAGGGGAGGCATGTGATAAATGAGTAAAATGCCTATAATTATGTTGATTATCACCTTTTGATTAGTTATTAATTTGTAGTTTTGTTGCATTTTTTGTCCTAGTTTAGTTTGTTTGTTCTTGGTACTACTGTAGTTTACATTTGTCTTTTCAAGTTAGCAAAAGAGGCTCTAAAAGGAGATGAAAGCTGAACTTTGGAACACACTTTGATCAAGAAGAAGCTAAGGAAGAAGATGTGA
>JANHAO010025328.1:0-11378 GCA_026873985.1 Saraca asoca
AAAAAACTTGTTTGGATGTAAATTTTGAAAACATGTGTTTTCTTTATTTTTGAAGATAAAAAAATATATTTAATATTATTTACAAATTTGTCATTAATGAAAATAATTATTCTTCTTGTTTTTGAAAATTTTTTGAAAACAACTATATACAAAAACAAGTGAAAACATCATTTTTCTGTTTTCTGAAAACTGTTTTTTAGTTATACTTTTAGAAAACAGTTTTTAAAAACAGGTTGCCAAACAGATTTTTTTATTTTTATAGAACAAGAAAATAAGAAAATTATTTTTAAAAATAAAAAAATAATTTCCCAAACAGGTCCATTTGCAAGTTTCATGAAAAAGAAATTTTACTTTTCACAGCTTTTTCACAATAAATGTAATTTTTTTGTAAACATTTATATTTAAAAAAAAAGTCTATGTGGCAACTTTTTGCAAAGGTTGTGATTTTGTGTATATCACGTGCAAACTTTATCCAAAATTATACCATTTCATGAAAATTAGAAAAAATATATTTAGTTGTTTGCAAGTAAAAAGTAATTAATATGTGGATGTCCGTGTTCATGGACCTGTAGGTTTATATATACGTGAATGGACAAGTAGTTGAGAAACCAAATAAAGCCGCCATTAATTTTTTTTTTTATCCTCAAGCAAACCACGAGCTTCTTGAAGACTTGAAGTTCTGATCAGAATTGTTGATTCTCTTCTCTTTTTGGGTCGTCGTCACGAGGTTTAATTCATTCTTTTAATTTCTTAATTTTGTCAGAAGATTAAGTTTTGGTTTGGAAAATTATGTATTGAGTAAACCGAGTTTTTCTGTTTCGGCAGGAACTAGATTGTCAGGTCCCTTTCAATTTCTCGAAACCCCTTTCAATTGTTTCAGGGAAGATTATCTGGAAAGTCTCAGTCTATTATAGGTTTTCCCCGTTTTATTTGTTGTTATTTGTGAATTTTACTTGAAATTTGATAAAAGATGATGCCTTTGAAACTTAGGGCTTTTTTTTTATTATTATTATTTCATAGCAATCATTAATCATTAATATAACGCTAGACTTTGGGTTTTTTTTTTTTTCTTGGATGCGTGCACAACATCTTGTTTATGTTTTGTTATCTGTGATTAGAAGCTGGGTTCGTGATTAGGAAATTTTGGTCTGTTGACCTTCAACTATGAGCGATTAATTTTTTATTTTTCTTTTGAAGATTTTGGCTCTTAATTTCGAATGACAGGAGAAATTCCTCGTCTTTTGCAGACAGTACTGATTCTGTTTTACCTGGAATTGACTTTGGTTTCATGCTAATTTCAGGAAGAATGGCAAAGAGTTACTTCAAACAAGAGCATGATCTTGGTATGTTTTGGTTTTTGTGTGAAAACCACCTGTTACTTTTGTGGTGTGTGTGGAAATGTGAGAAATATGCAAATAAATGATATTTCCTTTGTCTCCAGATAAGAGAAGGGCTGAGGCTGCTAGAATTAGGGAGAAGTACCCCGACAGGATTCCGGTGAGAATCATTAGTTATTTTTGTTTGCTGTTTTCTGTTGCTGATCCCATTGGCGATGCACGGCGATGATACATACATATGCAGTATAATCATAGTTGTTCTTTCATCTGTTTTGTTGATTCAGGAGCCAATCTTTTATACTTATGTGGCTTGGTCTTGTGTTTAAAAGCTTTTTTTTTTCTTTTGAAAAAAATAAATGTGCTCGGCTGTTTGTAAATTTTGTCATATATTGTTTTTAAATGTGCTTAGTATTTGCAGACTTTCATCAAAGTTAGCATCAAAGGCTAGGTTTATTAATATCAGCATTTTAAACGTTCCAGCTTTTTTCATTGACACTTAGAATTAACAGTCCTTTGTGGTTTTAGGGTGGTGTGCTTGCATTGTTTTATTTTATTTTGGTCTGGTGTTAATTATTATCCTGTGATCATTTTTACCTCGGTTCAATGAGGTAATATTCAGCTCAAAATATGTCAAATGTAAGGTTTCAGGCAGACTCAAATATCATAGATCAGTCAAGGACATAGAGTTGTTTTCTGCACCTGTTATACTTGAAACTATATCTCATTGGCATCATAAATGTTTCTTTTGTATTAATTTGTCTCTGGGTATGCCTGAAGGTAATTGTGGAGAAGGCTGAAAGAAGTGACATCCCAAGCATTGACAAGAAGAAGTGAGATTTTGTATACTCTTTTCTCTATTCTCTCCTTTTTTTCACTTATTTCTTTTTTTTTTTTTTTTTTTGCAAATTTGAGTTATATTTGTGTCTTCAAAAGGAAAGAAAATATTATAGTGAAGTTGACAGTGGAACATACTAACCCTAAAAGCAAGGACAGCTTTCCAGGGGAAGATGAGAGGCATTGATGATTTTATTGCAATGTCTCCGGTTTTTGTGCATTTTTCTATTGTTTGTTTGTAAATGGCTTTAATAATAGCATTGCAAGTTTGTAGGATTAGGTGATCACATAGTTTTAAGATTGTAACAACAGAGAGAAAGGCGCCTTAAGAATTCGGCCTGATAGACCATTATCAATAACTAGTTAGAAGTGGTGGTGATATTTATAAGTGATTCTTAGTGTTTTTAATGACTTCCTAATCCATTATGTTCTAGGAAATGAGAGCTATAGACCTTGCTTTTTCTGTATGCATGCATCTCTGTATGGTACGCTCTGAATTTTGTCCCAGACTTTATTAGTCCATATGTTCGTTCTCCCATGACTTCGAGTTGTGGATGATGACTGAATATTCATTTTTACATCTGTTGTTTTACGGGATCAAACTGAACAGCTAATATGCAGGTACCTTGTCCCTGCTGACCTGACTGTTGGACAGTTTGTCTATGTTATCCGCAAAAGGATCAAATTGAGTGCAGAAAAGGCTATCTTTATATTTGTGGACAATGTGCTTCCACCTACCGGTAAACTTGGGCTAATTATATGGTCCAGAAATATTTGCATGATAATTTCAGTACAGAATAGCTAATCAGAATGCTGGTTTGGTCAAATTTTCAGGTGCAATTATGTCCTCAATATATGAAGAGAAGAAGGATGAAGATGGTTTTCTTTATGTTACTTACAGTGGTGAGAACACCTTTGGAAATTTTATTTGCCACTTCTAGTAGCTTCATGATTTCACAGTATATGATCCTCAGGATGTTCTCTCGTTGCCTTGTCTGATAGTCAAATTATTATGATGTACTCATTTTATTAAGAACCTTACTGCCTGTCAGTGTTATGTACAGTTGTAAATAAATGACGAGGGCCTCTTCAATGTTAAAACCTCCCTTCTTTTTCAGTCTTCTAATAACTCTATATCAATAAATACAAGGAATTAATATTTTTATACTTTAAGTCCTACCATGTAAATTTTCTATCTAATTATTTGAAAGTATGTAGATAGCAGTACACAGGAATTTCCATTACATACATAAGTACTTGATTTTCTTTTTCGTTCACGAGTTTTGAATGTGAACTGGTTGGTGGTAATCTCATCTCTATTGTCTAGATAAGCAAACTCCATTAACATTAAACGAGATTTAAAAAACTAAGAAAATCCATGTTACGTGATAAACGCAAGAAATTAGTGGCTCAGAATCCAATAGTAATACACGTACAACATTGGTCTAAATGGCCAAGTACCTCTGTTTACGTCAATCTTGAACAGACAAGACTGCCTGAGGCACTCTATAAAACCTAAGTACATCATATCCATATTCAATGCAAGAAATTTTTTTTTACGTTCTCTTAATCTCTTTACATTATATTTCTTAAGCTATATTATGTATAGATTACATGAGTGTACAAATAGCGTTGCTCAAAAGTGTCACTTAATTTTGAAAGCAACTGTGGAGAAATGTCTTGGAAGGGCTGCAACTTTAGGAGGCAATGCTGATATGTGAATGTAATCCTATGGAATAGCACATGGCATATATGCCAATGACGAGGGCAGTGGCCTGCTTGAGAAACTGGACCCTTCGGCATTGCCAAAGAGGGGTTTAGCCATGCTCCTTTGTTCCTTGTCCCCCATCCCCCAAATCTCCTCTTCTGTTTAGGGTCCCATATCCCAAATGTATGCCTTTATCTCTTCTTTTCCCATTGTTATAATTCTAATTATAATTTAAATCACAAACATATTCGATTCTACCAATATTCACAATCCCATTAAACGATTTTAAGCTTTTTCTGTGAAATTAAAATCATGATAAGAAGAAACAAGTAACTGCAGGCATGCAATTAGGAATAAAAATATGAACTAGGGGCCAATATTTCTTAATATTTGCCAATTACTTGTACCAAATCTCTTATTTGCGTGGCTTAATTGCTTAACATCATGGAGCTCACTGCCTTCTACTGCTATAATGCCCCATGGGGGAATGGGGGGGGGGGGGGGGCCCCAAGTGACTAATATTTTAGGGAAGGGAAGACAAAGGTGGAACCTACATAGGTTCAATTTGGTTTTCAGCCAAACAGCTGCATGTTCTCTTTAAGAACGTCTCTCATCCCAAACAAAACGTGCATTTATTGCCTCTTCACCTATACATATACGTGAACACCTTGGTTCTAAGACTCATCTCATACAATACAATTGCCTCTGTACTCTTGGTTTTGTAACTTAGAATATATAGATAGATCCATTTAAGGCTATCTCATCTGCATCATGTCTTCTCTTGCTTTTCTTCTCCTTTTATGTCTTTCTTGCCATGCATGCACCGCTCGTCTTCTCAGAAGCACTCAAAATGATACCGGAAAATATCAAAACAACAAGGTTGGGTTCCAAATACCAATTACTCCTTTTTAATTCTTAGTAGAACAACAATTAATATCAATCTATATCTTGTGGGAATAAGCATTTGAATTATTAGAGTGGCTAAAATCATGGATTATGTGCAGGATTTATTAGTCAAGGTGGATTTATTGAAGACATCAACTGAGTCAAGGTCGAGGAGTTTCACATTGGAGGAGAACCTGTCAGGGCAGCTACAGAATGTCGCAAATAATTATAAAATAAACATCAATGAGAGTTGTGGCAAAGCATCAACTTTGAATGGAGTGGTTGTTGAGACATCAGGTACATACATTTTCATGTTTGTTTTCCTTCTTACACGCACGCTACAAATTTCTAAATTTCTACATGATTTGAGTCGAAAGGACATCTTTCATGAGATCACATGAAAGAGCAGCTTCTACAGTTTGTTTGCTGCATATTCATCAATTGAGTGTAATGTCAATCTATGTTGTAAGCGTCATTTTATAGTGCAAAAGTGGCTAGGCCATTATTTTACCTCCTCTCCACAACAAAATTTGAAGTTTCTGAAGTTTCAGACTAGTACTTGTAGAAATTATACAACCCTTGTTATTGTTGTTTCTAATAGTTACCAAAAACTTATCGTATCACGTCTTAGTACGTATTTTTTCCCTTATATAATTGCAAACAATGTTTGTTTCTAAAAAAAAACAGTTTAAAAAAATTAGCATATCTCATTCCTGTCTCCTACAATTCTAAAGTAACTCATTTTTGGTAACTATGACTGTGAGATTCCCATTTTCTAGTAGACTTAAGATTGTTAGTGATGGTGTTGGTATGCAGGAACCGAGGTTACAACATCATCTTATCAGACGGATTTGCCATCCACGCTTAAAACGAAGGTATATAAGCTTTTCGAGTCATCATCAAAGGTGTTTGATGGATGATATCTTGACTTTTTTTTTTAATATAAAATAAAAGATAGTAGCGTGCAAGCGTTGCCCCTTGACGTTGTTTGATAGATGTAGGCCTATTGTTTTTTGTTTAAAAAACGATTTGAGTGCATGCATCTGTTTGTTGGAGGGAGCCATGAGCCTTCAGTAACATGTTCTGAATATGGAAATATTTTTGGAATGGTCTGATTAATACTGTGATATGTGTTTCCTGCTTGAAATTACTTTGAAATTGATGTAAAGTGAAACATATACATGCGTAGGGGATGAGGAGGCATGCTCGGTGGATGCTGGGACCTGCAAAGCCACATCACCATGTTGAAGAAACAGTTGATCCAAATGCAAGTGATGATGCCGTCGAGATGGATTATGCACAAACCCATCGGAAACCACCTATTCACAATGAAAAGCCCTAGATAACTCTAAGTAGCCAGCTTGAGGACAATGGAGCTTTATCACCTGTATGCACGAAGAAGAATATGAAAATCTACGGCTATTTTCTTGAAAATAAATATGAAAAAAAAAAACATATATTGTTCTTCTTTTCCTTTTGTCAACATTGCACATGCATTGCCTGTGCAAAGTGTCGGAATCGCCTGTTTTCTGATCAGTGGGTTGATGGATGGACTATTCACTTGGTTGTTTTGAGTTTTACGGGTTTTATAATGTGTGTGGATCAATGGATGAATAAATGAATGGCTCAATAAAAAGATGGAACATGAGACAAGGTTGTCCTGCTTACTTTGCATGCCTGTACTTGTGTTGGTTCGTTATTCTTCTTTTTAAGTGGTTTAATGACATCTAACTCAACCATAATTTGGAAAAACTGAAAGTTCACCTGTCAGAAAATGATAAGGCTAAATTCACTTCTTCAGTACTACCGCGAGGCTAAATTTTTTTCCCAAATTCCGGTTTACTATGTTATTTTAACTAAAATCAAGCATCATCACATGGATAAACACTACCATTATGAAGAAGTAGTCTTTGGGATATTTATCTGTACGGCCTATACGGGTATCGTAGCACATTCCTCATGATATGAAGTTACTAATCAGAATCAGAAGAGCAAGTTATCATGTTTGGACGATGTCATAGACTATGAACGAATGAAATATGAAGCCAAGATACTAACTGCACTTCAAATCTTCAACATATGTAACAAATCAGGGAGATAAAAAATCTTGATGTGGAACATAAACTATCTGTCGCAAAGACTGCAATCCTAATCCTGCAACATTAATGGAGTTAAAAATGGCATCTCGCCAGCTTGCCAACTGTTTTAAACCAAGCATGCCGGATTATCTTGACCACATTGTTTTGAACAAAATCAATTATTGCTAGTTGCTACAGTTGACAATGAACGGTTTGATGAATCTGATCAATTGAGATGTCCTGATCCCTAGCTTCAAATCAACCTCACCGCCACCCAACCAAAAGAAATCAGGAGTCAGTTTTACAATAGCTTCATCCAAAATCACCTGAAACCAACCCACATATCCAATTAGTAAGAAAAGAGCTGAAGGCTTCTTTTATACAAACAAGGCATCATGATTTCTAATTGGAATAGAGAATGTAGAACATTGTAAACAAAAATAAATGCAACAAAGAGATTTTGCAAATAATTTATAGTTCTTTAGCCCTTTGAGCATTGTTCAAATGACAAGGGTATGCCAAACACTTATCAAGTTTGAATCCTGTCTGAGGAGGAAAAGTTAAAAAAGACAGCAGAGAATAATTATTTGCTGGCTTAAGATTCCATTCTAGTTGAGACAAGGATTCTCAAAGATCTTCCAAGTACAAAAACTTAAAAATATATACCACCTCAAAAATATCAAGATGCACACAGTAATGAGGTCATATCATTAGTTGAAAACAGTGAATAATGGATAATTCACACATAATGGCTTTCATTCTAATTCTTCTCTTCTGTTAGCAACTGATCCTTCTTTGTGTCGATTATCAAAGCATCGGCACATCAAAATTAAACATAAAGCACAATAAAAATAGATACATAATAAGGCATTAAACAGTATGAACAAGGACAAATTCCAAATATCTTATTGAGCGTTACTATTCTGTTGTCTACATATATCAGAAGATTTCCAATGTAACTCCAGAGATACAATCTTTACCGGAATGTCTGTTTTCATGCCAATACACGTCACTGCATTGTGCAGATAACCAGTTAACTCAGCTGATACCTCCTCAGGAGCAAGCCTCACTGTGTAATTAACAAAAAGCATCATTAGCTTTGAAGCAAAAAAGAGTTACAGATATAAAGAGTAGACACTCACAATCCAAAAATAAAGTAAATATGTAAAAAGTTGAAGAATTTTTCATAAATTATTTGGCGAATGGTATGTAGGATGAAAAATCAACAGAGAGACAGAATGCCTACGTGGACACTTGGGTTATAAATCTATGATACATTAGAAACTACTTCACATGGTGAATGTACTTTCTTAAGGTTCAGAAATAAAATAGTATTGAATTGAAGATGTACAGCTTTCTTTCTCTTTTCAAGGAGACAATGACATTCACAAGAATCTCAGACAAAATGGTCCATTAATTCCAGTTTTTCAAAACACTCAGTAAGATAGAAGCAAGGCTCAGAAACTGTATAACATGTGTGTATCTATATGCATATGTAGCTTGCAGTAGTGAACAACGTACAATTGAATTTCTTCTTCGCTATTTTACCATTGTTGAGTGAATACAGAAAATTTTTCACAGTCTCAGCATTGAACCGAGCAGTGTACTGCAACAGCAAAAGTTGTGTGCCATGGGATAGTTAAGATACAAAGCCAGATAGTAAATTGCTCGTGACTAGGAGGAGTATGTAAAAGAATGCAGAGTACCTGAACAACAACAACATAATACTTCGAATTATTGCAATCACTACAGTCAACTACATTGGATGGTGCTTGAGTATTAACCTGAACAGAATGAAAAAGCTTCAGTGCAAAATTAAAATCCAGGCAATGCGGTCATTTGTAAGCAGAGGGGAAGCCAGTTCATATCAATTGTAAAAGTTGATAATTTCATCAGCAGAAACTTCCTTTCACAAATAGTGCACCTATTAAGGCAACATGATATTTGTCTTGAATTTCTTGATTCTCCCCTTCCGAATTAACTTAATAACTTGCCAATATCCCTTTTCTGCTTGCATAAACTACTTCATTATGGCTAATCTGCGTTTTTTGTATTGTTTCTATTTTTTTTTTTGGCTAAG
Source organism: Saraca asoca (assembly GCA_026873985.1). NCBI lineage: Eukaryota > Viridiplantae > Streptophyta > Magnoliopsida > Fabales > Fabaceae > Saraca > Saraca asoca. Next base: position 8,923 of record JANHAO010025328.1, read on the forward strand.
CGTCAACATGGAGATAGTTGACATACCTGACATAACTTCCATTGCTCGTTACTTCTGATTCAAATACACACAGCATCTTAAGTAAATGCAACAGTAGAAAGGAAAAAAAAAAAAAGACTTTACTTATAAATAACAACATGGGTTGTCCAGTATGGTCAACATTATAATACAATCAAAAAGACTGTTCTCACTGTAAGATGACATATTTTTAAAGTCCAAATAGAAGAGAAATGGGATTGATAATACCAAGACTATGCTTTTGCAAAGATGATCGATGGAGGCGGCACCCAGGATATCGCGTCGAACTTCAATTGACGAATCGTAGTAATTGGAAGGTACCCATTTGAAAGAGAAATCGTCAACACCGTTGGAGAGCAAAATAGCGGAAAGGCGAGCTTCAGTGTCGTCACCATGGGCAGATGAAACAGAATGGTTTTGAGGTTGGGATCGAGGCAGATAGGAGGATTCTAGTTTGGAAATACGCTGAAGGAGCTGGGTTTGAACTCCCTCAAGCTCCAAAAGCCCTTCCATTACCATTGCCTCAGCACCAATCCAAGATTATGTGATTGGTGGTGAGTTTCGTCAGAATCACTTCTCCAGTTGCTGCATGAATGATGGCGAAGGTCGATGTTGAGGTCTACGGAACAAATTGTGAAGCTAAAACGACATCTCCATTCTTTGTACCCCGACACATCTGCGATTCAATTAAAACGTCAAGTCGTTTAATTACATACAGAAATCTGGTCATTTGGGGAAAATTTTTAATCTTTATTGTACAGATGAAAATCTCAGTAATATGGTCTAAATTATTTTCAACAAATCAAAAGTTTATTATACTATTATATTAACATATTTTATTTATCATAATACACTAAATCATAATAATATTGAAATTCAAATGTCATGGTATAGTAAAAACTTCCTTTTACTCGAAACCATATATATTATATAAAAATTTTCAATTTTTTACAAACAAGCTATAACTTTTGATGAAATTGTGATTTTATCATAGTTTAATAAAATTTAATAAAATTTACTTTGTTAATAAATCACAATAGAAAGACTATTTACAATGAGTCTAACACTATTCAAGGACAATAAAAAATGTGAATTTCACTTTCATTTTTAGCTTTCTTTCTATATAGACTATATAACTAGAGTTCAATAATCTTTTTGCTTATTTTAGAACATAACTAATTTTTAAGTCAAATTTGTATTACAAATATTGTGAGTAGATTATAATAAATTGAGAAAATGTAAATATGTCCTCTTAGGAAATGGGTTAAGATATTTTAAAATGCACTTTCAACTTTCTTTTTATAGTCTTGAATTTGTTGTGTTAAAAATAAAAGACAGAAAAAAAAATTGAATGTTTAAACAAGCAATACAAGTTACTATCTGAATGATTTATAATTGTATATATGGGCATCACTGCACGAAACGTTAAATTTTATTCTTTTTTTTTTTTGCCATAAATTTTATTCGATACGCACCAGCAGCAGATGGATACAGAAAAGAATTTCCCACAAATGCACAAACTAAATTTGTTTTCTGGGCTTGGGCCAAGATCCTTTCCCCTGTTTGCATCTTCACTATAGTCCAATACAAGAAATTCTTGTTTTATTGTGGCCCAACTTTGATAAGCCCAAGATCCTGGAATCCAGAACAAGAGGTGAAAAAAAAAAAAAAAAGAGTGGCAACAGAAAACTGAGTAATTTACGAAGCGACTCGTCTATTCCCATTGGAGTTGCTACAGTGTTTGCAGTCGTATTGGCCTAAATCTGATTCTGGAAAAGAGTAAGGTTGAAGGAAGTACAATCATGGCAGGGAGATTGACGAACGCGGCGTCCATGATCTTCGGCGGAAACGGCATCGTTGGCCGCTCTGTGGCTTCCTCGCTTCGCCTCCGCTCTGGCATGGGCCTCCCGGTCGGCAAACATATCGTCCCCGATAAACCAGTCCGTATTAACTTATAGTCGTTCTATGTCCATACTTAATTTTAATTTATTCGAAATCGAGATTTTTTTTTTTAATTGATTTGTATTTGGGATTTCAGCTTCCTGTGAATGACGAGTTGGTGTGGGACAATGGGACTCCATTTCCGGAACCTTGCATAGATCGTATTGCAGACACAGTTGGAAAGGTAATAATATTCTTCAATGAAAAATTCGAGATACTCTCTCCACTTAATAGCCCATCCTTTTGTTTTATATAAATACGCATACATGGTTCTTATTATGTTGTAATTTTGAAACTAGTATGAAGCATTGGCCTGGCTATGTGGAGGGTTGGGATTTTTTGCGTCTCTGGGACTATTGGCTGTCTGGAGTGACAAGGCCTCCAAGATACCTTTTGTAAGTCTTCAACTTGGACTTGTTCCTGCTGAATTTTGTGAATTTCTATGCTTTATACATTATAGTGGGAGTTGGTTCTATTCAGCTGAGTTTTAAAATATC
>JANHAO010025329.1:0-11376 GCA_026873985.1 Saraca asoca
TAATATTTTAAATATTAATATTATTGATATATTAAAATAAATTAATTTTATATTAATATTTAATTTATTAAAGATAATTTAATCTGTCTATTTACACTTTCTTTCCATTCTTTTAATTTATTCTCATACTAAACAGTGCATATTACCTCAATCATTCTCATGACATACCAAACAAAGTAATGGGCTTCCATTCTCCTTTTCATTCCCACTTCCTTTCCTCTTTCCATTCCCACTACTATTCATTCCATTCAACCAAACGCCTCCTAAAGGAATTGTCCATTTCAAGAAAATTATGAACGGATATTCCAACAGACATAGTCTGTTAGAATTGTCATTGGAGTGGGAAATCCACTGGAATTATCCATTGGAATTCGCCATTCCAACGAACGGTTTTCCAATGGACGAAATCCGTTAGAATTTCCGTTGGAATGATCAATTCCAATGGACTTTATCTGTTGGAATTTCCTGAAATTCTTGTAGTGAGTAAATTGATTATTTTCTGAAATTCTTATAGTGAGTAAATTGATTATTTAAATAATTTATGGAACATTGTGACTATTTTTTTTAATTATAGTTAGTTTTTAAATTATGATTAATTTGGATAATACTCACTTGATGCTTTATTTTAAAAAATTATTATTTTAGAAAGAACAATGTTGAGTTGACACTCTAGACTCAATTTAGAGAATAAATTATCTATTTTTTTCTCCAAAGAGAACCAAGGACTTGTCATTGTCATAATGTAGTATGTTAGGGTGAAGAACTTCAATGTTATTGAATTGTTACACTATTTGATTATTGGTTTTCATATTTCAATTGTCATATTGTTTCATTAATTAAACTAAATATTTTAATTCTATGATATTATATCATTTATGGTGTTTATCTTACTTGTATTTGATTATCTACTTTATTAATGCAGCATTTTTTTAATTCTTTTATGTTTATATTTCTTATATGTTTTTTTGAGTTTTTTATACCAACCCCTTACGTATTGTATGACTATTTCCATTTTTTTTAAATCAATTCTATAGTTTTTCTTTATATTGCCCTTGGATTTTGCATGTTGATCTAACATTGCAATTATATGATTTTATCGTACTCCAATTTTATTGTATATCTTCTCTTATATTTTTTCTTTCCTGATGGGTTTAGTTTGAAATTTAAAAAAAAAAATCAAATTTTTTAAGGGCAAAAATTAACAAAATTTAAATCAAAACTTTAAAATGAAATGCATTGCCAATGTATCTACAATGAAATTAAAGTTTCTTTATCGGATTTGATTAATTCATATTTCTTTTTAAGCTCATTAATATGATTGTTCACAAATCAAGTGTTCATCTATTACTAATTTCACAAAATTGGTAAGAAGATCAAATAATTAAAGGACTTTTCACTTATAAAATTCAAGTCCACCTTTAACCATATCACCATTTCATGATTAAAATTTCATAAAATCATAATAGCTCATTTTTTGAGGTAAGCTTAGCATCTATTTGAAAAAATTCGTCACCATATGCATTTTTGTTACTTTTCTGAAACTTTTTCTTATTTTTTATAATTTTTTTGTTAAAAACTCTAACTTTATTAAAAAGGAGAACTTTTTTTATGTAAAATAATTGTTGCAATATTAGTTAATTGAACTGCAACTTGGACATTTGTTGCATGCAAGATTTATACAAAATTACAATTTTTTTTGTAAGAAAAATTGCAGGATTTTATATATAAAGTTGCAATTAAAAAGTATGCAATTGTATCTATAAAAATAGAAAAATACTTACAATATTGTTCATTTAAATTTTCCCATACATTAGCTAACACATTTATTTGATTATTTGATATTTGCTTACAAATTTCATTACAATTTTTTCAATTATAATTTTTCTTCTATTACTTTATGGTGTACTTATTTGAGTTCCATCTTAGTTTATGCAAGTGATTATTTATTCTTTTCGTATCATCCACTTCTTATAAATACATTGAAATAGAAATGCCATTGTCTATTGATAGATACATATTGATATGAAATATGATGACTAGCTCTTAAAAGTTAAATTTATCTATAATTATATTGCAAATATTATCTTGAATCATTTATAATTAGTATAGTTGCTTTTATTTCTTAGGAAAAATTACAATTATCTCCCCATGATTTAACCTAATTACACATGCACCCATATATTTTTATAAATATATACCATCTCCCTTATTTTTCGTAGCAGGGGAAGGTGAGTGTAGGTCTAACATAGAGGATATAGAAAATGGAGGTTAATGTATGTTTTTAAAAAGAGAAGGTTGTGAGTTTAATTAGGCTAAATGTTTGGGAAGATGAGTATAATTTATCCTTTTCTTTACAATCGAGTACAGGTTTTAAATTCAATTTTTTTGTTTTTTAATTATTAAGCACACCAAATTTTATTTACTTTGAAATTATGACTTGCTTCAAGTAGTGTTTGCAATAATATTTTTTTTAAAATCATTTTTACCTTTCTAAACAAAATAATGAAGTTAGTATATTAAATCTAATATAAAATAATAAATATACAAAATTATATGAATTTTTTTGTGCACTGTACAATGCTAAGCTAGTTAATAAATAAACTAAAAAATACTTGTATGCTCAAATTATAGCACGTGTCCTTATTTCACTTACTAAATAAAGGTCAATTATCAATTTTTGTAATTTTTTATATCTTCAAAAGGCTAGCTTGTGACATTCTCTTCCATTTCAAATATCAATGCCCTCATCGATGCCTGAATTTCACATAGCTTCCATGAAGAATTTCTTTTATCGAGGTCAGCTTCTTAAATCTTCATGTGAGTTTTCAGTTTACTCCACTTGAGCTTCTCCTTCGACTACTCCATGCTTGTCTTTTTGAGCTAACATCATTTGAGGGGCTCTGATGAATTGCACCTTCAACTTGACATATTTTTTAGGATAGTTATTAATCTACTGGTCCTCAACTTCTCCCTTGACTTCCTCTTAACTTTGTTTCCTTGAACTTGCACCAATGAGCATTTGTTTCCCTTAAAACCTTTGGATAGTTTCCTTTGCAACTTTAATGTCTTAGGTGTTGCTGCCTCCACAAAGTTTGTGTTATGCCTATATAGACTCTACTTTATTGGCCTGACACAAACTCACATATCATTGATTCCATATTTCTCCAATTCGTTGCCTCTATAACTTCTTGGTCTTCTCACTTTAAGTTCGATTAATCCACTATACTTCACTATGCCACTTTTAGACTTAATCAGATCTTCCTGAACTCTCTAAATTAACACCCTTGTGATATCTCAACCAATATAGCCTTTAGAGTTGACGCTATCTTGCATCTTAGCCCTCACGATCCCTTCTAGGTTTGCACAATCAAGTGTTACCTCTTTGAAGTTGATATTGGCTAGTCTCCTATAATCCTATAGCCACTCAATAGTATCTTGGCCCTCCTAGCCATTTCTTCAATGATCAATTCCCTTTCTCTCTCGACACCTCTCTAGTGACATCTTTCAATGTCTACGCTCTCATAGCTTAGTTCAAGTGTATCCCTTTGATTGCTCCCCCACATCAATGGCTTGATAGGGGTTGAGTATCCTCTACTTTGGCTTAAACTTTACTTTGCTTGTGCATGAGCAATTGTGAATCCTATGGCCATTGCTGCAAAGTTTTCTTTGCACCTAGATAGTGCCACCTATTACGCCTTGATTAATTGTCACTACTTCACCACGTGACTATGTACCTCTAGCTCACTACATTGGGTTCACTGCCACTTGTCATACAACTTTGATATGCTAGCTTCTCTAGCATCTGGTCTTAAATCTTATAGGTAAGTACTACAACTTACTCATTACACCCACATAATTGTTGTACACAATTGATTTTTCTTGGAGCAACTCTTTCCCCCTTGAGTTTACTCCTTTAAGTAAGGTTCATACCCTCTAGCATGATTTTGAACTCTTCTAATAAGATTTATCTACTCAACACATTATAAAAGATGTGTCATCAAATAAGATATGTTAGCTGTTTGTTTTGGCCACGCTTTCTAGCATGGCCATGGCTTCACCCTCTAAGCTTTGCTAACAGCTTATATGTCCTTCATGGATGTTGTCAAGCCATCTTGGCAAAACCAAGGCTTTTCCTGGGACTTCTTCATGCTAGATAAGCCATCAATGTCTCTCACTCTCTCAAATGGTTTTGCATTCCTTCAAATGCTATTATGAATGAGCAAATAATCAATGTTCCGTGCTGTACAACAAGTCTATCAACTTGTGCAGATGCTTCCACTTGATACACTAGTTACATTCCCTTAAATGAAATATCTTGCACACTAGACCTTGAGTCACTCCAAACTCTTTCTACTTTTTTGGTTAAGTTCTTAGTAGTATCTCTTTCCTATTTCGATGAGTGTCCACTTCACCTGGAAGCCTCATATATTTTTACCAAGCTAAATTCACTAACTCTAGCCCACCCAATCTGCTCTTTCTAGCATAACCAAACTCTGATACTAACTATCATAGGTTGGTAGCTCTTTTAATCATACCATAGGACACATGATGCCAACTTTTAGCTAACATGCTAAATCTTCTAACAAACTAAAGCTAAACTTGAATAGATAAAAAAGGATATTGTGGATTTTATTGCTCATACAACAAAAATCCTATGTGCAACATGTCAGTAGGTAAACATGAATGTGCAGTTGAAGCATTCATGCATACTGAATCTTAAATAACACATCATATAATTAGCTTTTAATATATATCGAGAAAGGACTTTTTACAAAGAGAGAGGCAACTCTATTTTATTAATATATTTCTCATTACATAGTTTTGAGTGTGTAGAGGAATTCTCTAAGCCACCATACTCTGATCCTAGCCTATGCCATAGTGCCCACTGGGTCATTGGAAGCACCCCCAAAGAGTATTCTAAGTTAAAGTCCTAATGGCATAAGTAGACATACATGTCTATAGGCAAACATAAATGTGTAGTTGAAGTATTTAAGCATATTAACTCTTAAAGAATGCACCATATAATTAGCTTTTAGTGTATATTGAAAAAGTACTTTTTGAATAAAGAGAGGGACAAGTCCATTTTATTAATATATGCATCATTACATAGTTTTGAGTGTGTAGAGGAAGTCTCTAAGCTACCACACTCTGATCCCTAGCCTATGCCATAATGCTTACCTGAGTCATTGGATGCACCCCCTAAGAAATATTTTAAGCAAAAGTCCTAACGGTATAAGTAGACATACTTTTTCTCAGTTAACATAAGGGCTTTTCTCCTTGCTCAAAAGGGTTCTAATGCACCATTTCATATGAATGCAAAGATGAAAATTTAAGGATCACAATGATGCACTTTTCAATTAATATTAGACAAACAATCTATAATAAAAAAAAATACAAATACCCTAAAATAGGAAAAAAATAAAAAAAAATACACAAGTGTGTTTACTCCTAAATTCATGCCGCATGACTTTCTCTTTATACTTGATTTTTATGACAAATTTCATCCAAAGCTGAGCATGTTTGCCAATTGAAATGATTCATAAAGCCAACTTATAACACATACACCTTTATACACCTAATTAGTGCTTTACAACTGTTTATAAATTAGGATGACAAATATTTTTGTAAATTAGTCATGAGTTTACTTATTTAGATGAACAAAAGTTGAGATTGTAAAAATATTAAGTCTTAATTCACATGTGCTCTAATTAGAAGTGAAAAAGTAGGAAGGGGATAAAAACTCAATAGTATATTATGCCTAAACTATAAGTTTTCTATTCTCTCATGAATAATAAGGATAAACAATATTCCTAAAAACTACATTAGATTTAAATTTTATTTTCTTGCAACAAGAAATGTGAGTGTAAATTAAAAAAAAAATAGAAGTAAGTTCATATTTTTAAAAATAAAAAAATGTGAATATATTTAAACCAAACTTTAAGGGAGGTGAGTTTAATTTCTTTTAAATTTTAGATGAATATATTGAAATTATTTTTCTTTTTTTATGATAGTAGGAGTCACAAGAGACTTAGCACTCATGTGCAACATCTCAGATTCAAGCATTGAAGATGGAAAACCTTAAAGTAATATATGACATGAAAAGGAAAGTTTTGTAGAAGTTTTCAAAAAAATGAAAAAAAAAATCTTTGATTGAGAGAAATTACAAATTTATCTGGCTGGGACTCTGGGGATCAATATATTTTAATGGATAAATATATAAGTAGATATATATTTTCATTAACAAATAGCATATTATCATTTCAGAAGAAAAAATAGGATTTATTAATCATTCTCTTCATTTTTTGTGTACTTGAGCATATAAATTTAATAGCAAAAATAAAAAGAAAAATTGGGGAAAAATTTGAGGACAAAACTAAATTGACTAAGTGAGAGTAAGAGAATATTAGATGATATTCAAGTTTCAAATTTATTGTTGTTTGATTGTTGTAAAATTTCATATCTATTAATGTAATCCAATAATTGAATTGATTGAAATAGTAGTCTAAAAAAATTTGTGTAGTTGTGTAAATCTAGGTATAAGTTAGAAGGTATCAATTGATCCACACAAACAATTTGAAAGATTTTGATCCAAATTTAACTCATACAAGATTGTATTTTGGTCTCTCGTATTTAGACATGAAGCAAAATTCGTTGAACAAATTGTCAAAGAAATAAGTATCAAACTTCAACCTATGTTTCCATCACTAAGTGGTAAATTGTTTGGAATTGTTTCAAAGATAAATGAAATTCATTCACATTTAAGGGTAAATGAGGTGAATGATGTTCATTTTATTAGATTATAAGGCATGGATGGAGTAGGAAAGACAAATTTAGTAAGAATTGTCTATAAAAGGATTGAAAATCAATTTGATGGTAGTTGTTTTCTTCAAGATGTTAGAGATGTTTTTGACAGAAAAGGCCTAGTTGAGTTACAAAGAAAGCTTCTTTTAGATTTAAAGGTAAAAGCCAAGGAAATTAAAGATTTATAAGATGGGAAGAAGAATATAAGAAACCTTTTGTGTAAAAAAAAGAATTCTCCTTATCCATAATGATGTAAGTGCATTTAGCTAACTAGAAAATTTTGTTGGAAACTAAAAGTGGTTTGGTCGAGGGAGCCGAGTAATAATAACAACAAGAAATAAGTAGCTAATGAAAACATATAGAAATGGAGCATTTGGAAACTACAAGGTTAGCTCTTAAACTCAAGTGAGTTTCTTCAAATCTTTTTCAATAAAGCCTTTAAAAAAATATCATCTTAAGGAAGGATACTTTAGATTATCTAAAAATGTGGTTCGATATGCTAGAGGCCTTTCTTTGTGTCATAAATCAAGAGTTGTGACCAAATTTGGCAAGCAAATATTCTCAGATTTAGACAAAACTTAGCCCAAAAAGCAAGCATGATGAGAAGATCATGTAGCATGAATTTGAAAAAAAAAATACACAAGTAGATTATTTTTTCTATTTTTTCCCTTTTTGAGGTCGTTTATGTAATTTTGATAAGGTAACTTATCTATTGCAAGTAGATAAGCACATAATTGTAATCATTGGATTTTTATCTTCATGTCAATGTATTATGGTGCATTAGAACCCTTCCAATCTAGGAGAAAAGCTTTTATATCAACTTGAAAAATGTATGTCTACTTGTGTCATTAAGGCCTTGGGTTAAAATTTTATTTAGAGGGATAGTGTTTGATGACCCAAGGTTTGATTGAAAGCATTAGTCTAGGGTATCAAGCAATTGGCTTAATGCATCCCTTATACACTATGGAGTCTATAATGAGGCTTTTATATAAATCAAAGAAGTAACCCTTCTTTAATTAAAATATTATCCCACAAAATTTATCTGCTTTTGGCCACATTTATCTGCATTTGTTCAAATTGCATGAACACATCATGTTTGCCAATACGAATGACTTGGTTGCTTTGATATGTGAATTAGTTACTTATGTGCTATATGATAAGATTAAGTATCATATGTTCCAATAATTAAACTACCAAACCATGACAATGTGGTATTAGAGCATGATTGAGACCACACTTCTTTATTTTCCACTACATATACACCATTATGTCAAAGAAAATGCCATTTGTTGAATGCTTTGATACAATTGATGTTGCAATAAGGAATCTCAAAGAAGCTGCTGAAGCCATAAGAAATTTGGAAAGCAAAAAGATCCTTGAACTCTTTTAAAGGGCCAAAAATTGTGAATTTCTTAAGCACTGAGTCTCGAATCTTAAAGTTAGTGCGGGAGTTGAAGGCATAAGAACTAGCAAGGAAGTCAGTGAATGGCTTGTTACTATTGAGAACACTCAAAAGGATTTAAGGGATACTATTAAGGACCTTACCAATATGGCAAACAATATTGTAAGAGCTATTCATAGTAAGATGAGAAACATAACAACATTAGTGAAGGTGCTAATAATGGCCATTGGGAATGGTTTGCATGAGGGTGGTACCTTAAAATGAAGGGGAAAGGTGAAAATCTTTCAATCAAGGTCATATGAAGGGGAGAGAGATGTATAAAGGCTTGAGGATTTTGTGTTTGATATGGATCAATATATTTAAGCAACTAGAATTACTGTTAAGAAAGCTCAACTAAACCAAGCTATTATATTCCTCATAGACAATGCTAAAGTCCAGTGAAGGACTAAGTACTGAGAGATTCATGAAGGAAGGTGTAACATTAATACTTGGGAGAAGCTTAAGCAAAAATTGAAGGTGCACTTTTATCTTGAGAATGTTGACTATCTGGCTCAGTGAAAGCTGAGAGATCTGAAATAGACAAAATCAGTTCAGGACTATGTGAACAAGTTCACAACTATTATGTTGGATATAAGGGACATAATTGACAAGGATAAGCTATTTTGTTTCATTGATAATTTATCTTGAGAAGCTGCAATGGAACTCCAAAGGAGAAGAGTTCAAAGTGTCATGGAAGCAATGACTGCAACTTAGCACTTGTCTGACTATGACATTTGCTTTCCTAACTTGAAGTCCCATAAAGAGATCTTAAATACTACTAGTGATGACTAGTCAGGCAAGGGTGGCAAATCCAAGAGTAAGGGAGGAGGCAATGGAGCGTCTTCCCACTTACAAATTTTTGCTTCATCCTGGACATCCAATAGCAAAAAAAGGTCCAAGTCCATAGCCTATTTCTTACACAATTGGCCACATAAAGTGGCATAGTGTCTACAAAAAGCTTCCCTAAATGCCTTAGAAGCCAACCTTCAAGATCAGGCATAAGAAGGTAACAAAGGTGGTGATGGAAGTTCTGATGGGGAGGATATGTCCTATGGTAGGATCAGTGCAATTTGATTCTTAGAGTCCTAAGAGTAGTAAGACAATGACAAAGCATAGTGGATCTCATCCCTACTGAAGGTCTATTCATGCAAGGAGCTACCTGGGTCCAAGAATACCAACCCATACAGTAATAGTGAAGGTAGTGTACAAGGCACATCAAGAAAGATATATGAAGTAGGTAAATCCATTTTAAGGAGAAATCTATTAAGGAGCTTAAGGGCATAGTGTGTGTTTGAGGAGTAACTATCTAACACATACATTTTATCTTATTGTGATGTTTTTGCATGTAGAGACATTCACTTTGTCATGAGGATCAATTTATGGCAATGTCTTAGGCTCACATTACTTTAAGAGTGCTAAAGTTTATCACCAGAGGAGCTTGTGGCAATGACCTTGGAGAGTATGAATATGAGTGAGCTAGCAAGAGTGATGGGTAACTCTTTATTCAATCCTATGAGCTACAGTAAAGGACACCATCAAGGTGTCATGTTCAAAGGATTGTGGAGACACCAATCAAGTGTCATGTTCATGTTTAAAGAGTAGTGTTGCTCAAGTAGCAGAGTATGTACCAAAGTATAATGGATTGTCAAAATCATGAGAGCAAATTGTAAGCGGCAAATGACACTTGCAAGCAAGCCATATTTTGTAAGTAAGAAATGAGACTTGTGTTTCTTACATCAATGGAATGAGACATTAGATATAGGGCATATCAGTAGTAAGTGCACCCAAAATGCCTAGCTCATGCATAAATACAAAGGCAATCATCTCAAGAGTTACAGAGACAACTCACTTTTCATTGTCAACAAGTCCAGGAGACAAGTAGAAGCAAGCTTAAGAAGAGCATATCGAAAACATTCAAGAAGTAGTGTCAAACTAAAGTATCGAATACAAAACATAGTCAAAGTACAAAGAGACAAGTAAAGAAGTCAAGAGAGGAGCTTAGGGGAAGCAGACTGAAGATACTTTCAAAGTTGTGTCAAATTGAGTTGTCAATGAGGGCATCAACATTTTCAAGTAGCGGAGAATGTCACAAATTGGGACTTGTGATCAAATTTGGCAAGCAAATATGCTCTGATTTGGACACATCTTGGCACAAAACTCAAGCATGAAGAGAAAATCATATGATGCAAAATTGAGAGAACATGCACATGTAGATTATTTTTTCTATTTTTCCTCTTTTTGATTGTATTTATATAATTTTTTACCAAGATAACTTGTCCAGTGCAAGTAAATAGGCACATAGTTGTAATTATTGAATTTTTATCTTTGCGTTAGTGTATGCATTAGAACCCTTTCAAACTAGGAGAAAAGCCCTTTTGTCAACTCAAAAAAAGTATGTCTACTTATGCTATTAGGGCTTTGACTAAGAATACTCTTTAGGGTGGAGTGTCCGGTGACTAGAAGTAGGCATCAAGACACTAGTCTAGGAGATTAAGTGTGTGGCTTGATGCCTTCCCTACACACTTGGAAGTCTGTAACAAGGCTTTTATATGAATGAAATAAGTAGCCCCTCCTCAATTAAAATATTGTCCAATAAAATTTAGCCACTTTTGACCTCATTCATTTGCATTTGTTTGAGTTGCATGAACACATCATGTTTGTCAATATAAATGACTTGGTTGCCTTTATATGTGGATTAATGGCTTATGTGCTATGTGATTTGTTACTTATGATTGCTTCGATATAATATAAATTATGGGTGCTGCCTGTTATTTTTGAAATTAATATGGTGTATGACTAATTAGTTTATTCATTCTTAAGTGCTGAGTGAAAAAACCAAGTATCATACATTTCAACAGTTGATTCGTTAGACCGTGACACTTTGGTACTAAAAGTTTTGGATTCATTTCTTCATGGAAGAAATATACCTAAATGGAAAAATGCTTTGAATATGTTAAAAAAAGATCCACAAGATGGTATTTTGAAAACACTAAGTTATGATGGATTAGAATATACTTATAAGACTATAATTCTTGATATTACATGTTTTGTCAAATGCTAGAAAAGAAATCATGTGACACATGTATTACAGATTTGTGGCCGCAATTCAACAATTGAAATAGAAGTTCCTAACG
>JANHAO010025330.1:0-11378 GCA_026873985.1 Saraca asoca
GGGATGAGTGACATTGTTACATTTATATTACTTGTTGTTATTGTTAACATTGTTACATTTAGATTTTTTATATTATTTATTATATAGATTTTCTCACATTTGATATTACTTGTTCTTTATAGTGATTTTTTTTGTTCCTTGTACTATTTTGTTGAATTGGATAGTATATAAAATAAAAAAGTGATTGGGAATATTTTTTATTTCCAACGAATACTTACCTGTTGGAACATTTTTCAAACTATTAAAAAAAATAAAAAATAAATAAAAGAATTTCATATTGCAACGAATATTCCAACAGATGGAATCCATGGGAATATGATTCCAACGGACATACCCATTGGAATATCCATTGGAGTGGATAAAAATAAATAAAACAAAAAAAAAACTAAATTACTACTCCAACAGATTATGTTCGTTGGAACTTGTTGGACAAATTTATAAATTGATATTCCAACGGACGTCGTCCGTTGAAATTTCTATTGGAGTTGGAAATCCGTTGGAATGAGATGTTGGAATTTGCCATTCCAACAAGCGGTTTTCCAACAGACCCATATTCGTTGGAATGGCCAATTCCAATGGAATTTAGTGAAATTCCAACAGAATTTTTCCATTAGAATTTCCTGAAATTCTTGTAGTATGAATGTCAACAAGAATTTATCACTTCTCATGAAGAGAAACGAATGTCTTATGTTATATTGTGACTTGGAAATCCATAGGCCAAGGTAGAGTGAAATAAATTTTTTTTTTTTAATTTCATATGATAAGTCACAAATTCTGTATTAGATACATATAGTAGTTGAACAATTAGGGTTTCGACTAATACACCACACCTTAAGTTCAACTAGGACATTGTATGATAAAAGGATTGTACACATGATAATTGTAATTAAAATGGTTCATATTTATAATTTATGTTAACTAGTTCTTAATGATATGTTGTTAGGCATTAATCGTGATTTATATGGGATTCATATTAATTCTAAATATTAACTCAAAAGTTTGATTTAATCATGATTCATTATTACTTTAACAATGAACCAAAGGGGCATGCACAATCGGTTGGATGTATTTATAATTATTTTTTGGAAAAATTATTTAGACTATAACATAACAAATAAATTTGGACGAATTTTAAATAATTAAAATCATTTTTTAATATTGAGTTTATAACTAATAAGGCATTATGAAATCTTAATTACTTATGAAGAGACACTATAAATAAAGAGGTAAATTCATAGTAGTCACACCATTTATATTTCTTATACGTCAAGACTCCCAAAACCTTCAAAAATTGTCAAACCATTAAGCCATTTTTTTCAAAAATTAGCCATTGCACATATCCACCAGCATGGAGGAGTGTGGAGTTAAGGCCAACTTTGCGGACTACCTTAGAACTAGGGGTGTTAAACAAGCGGGTTGGGCCAGGTCAGGCCAAAATCCGCATGGACTGGGCCTAAATGAGCAATTCGCACGGATCGAGCCTAAACAGGCTTGACCCGTTTAGGCTCGTATCAAAACGGGTCCGTGGATTGTCAGTTCGGTCCGGCCCGTTTATGGACCAGATCGGCCTATAGGCTAGTCCGTTTTCTAAAGAAATGGTAAAAATTACATTTTAATCCCTAAACTTCTCACAGCCTTTTACAAAGACTCACTCGAATGAAAATTTTTCAATTTAATCCTTACGAAATTTTTACTTTAATCCTGGCCCATTTAGGCCCGCAGATTGGCCCGTATCCATGCGAATTTGATCCGTTTAGACTGCAGCCCGTCGGACTTGACCCGTTTAGGCCCGTTTTTAAACGGACCTAATTTTAACAAATCCAACCCACTTTAAATTCACGGGCCAGCCTGCTTGACCTGTGGGCCGACAGCCCGTTTAACACCCCTGCTTAGAACAAAGGTGAAGCCGCATTAGTACTTTGGGTGGCTAAAAAAATTAAAAATTGCAAAATTTCTCCTATATTATACTTAAAGATTTTATATTTTTACACATTTAGCCCCTTCAAAAAATTATTTTTTTGCACAAATCTTTGATTATTTATATTCCATCCTGGTCATTATTTTCTATCTGGCTTTGCCCTTGCTTTAGAGAATATGCATTTGTGACCATTTTTAAAATTTCAGAATGCATATCAACTAGGAGAAGGATATCTTGTTGTTTTGATTATTTTTCTTTTAATCCAAACAATACACTATTGATTTTTGGTTCAGAAATTTAATGATGTTTATAAATAAAATTTATATTCTACTATGCAATCTGATTACCTTGACGAAGATTTCTCAACATTTATAATCTAAACATAAAAAAAAAAAAAAAAAGAGTGATGTTTTAATATTTCATTGGAGATTATGCAACATAAAAGCATAACTTTTTATATAAAATTTTATAATTTTTTCACAAAAAATTTTAAGTTTGTACAAATTTTATATGTAATAAGTAAGTAAGAAATTATAATTTTATCATTCAAAATTGCATCAAAAAATTCTTCAAAATATTTTATATAAAAGTTATAATTTTTAATAAAAAGTTATATTACTGCCCCGTTCTTCTAATCCAGGTACTTGTTTGGTCAGAGTGTGGTCCTCCTTTGTTCTCTCTTGTGCAAAAGCGAATCACTTTTATTTTAAACCATAATTTAAATTGAGAATAATCTTTTATTTTTATACATAAATGAGGGTAATCTTGATATATATTTCATAAAATTTAAGTTAAATTATTGCTTTATTCAATTTTAATTAGATTATTATAATTTAAAATTTTTGAAATTTTGGTCATTATATTTATTTTCTATTTTTGATTGTATATTTTTTATCATTTTACTATTAGAATTTATTAGAAATTGGTTCACGTAAACAATAATTTATTAGTAATTTATAAAGTAAAAAATAAATGATTCATCTTTTCTTTCTAAAAATGAAATAATTTCATATAAATAGAAATTTTATGGAAGTTTTACAATAACTGTTATTAAATCATATCAAAAAAATGTTATCTAGATATATTAATTGCTAATAAAATTTAACAGAAAAATGATAGAAAGTATTCAATTAAAAATAAAAAATAATAAATATAATAATTTAATTCAAAAATTTCAAACCATAAGTACCAATAAAAAATTGAATGAATCTATAAAGAAGAATAAAGTAATTTAATCTAAAATTTATAAGTTGTAATTGAACGTCAAAATCATTTTTCCGCCCCACAGTCTAGAGTGTACCTGGACACATATTAAATATGAATAAAAATGGTTCAAAATGCCAGAATCACATTTGCATGTTCCAAACGTTAAATCAAACAGACGCTTAATTTATACGCTTTGAGATAAGTTTATTATAAACCGCATGTAATCCGTGTGTATGAATCTAAAATATTCTCCAATCCAATATATTGTGTACCTTTCGGATTAATTCAATTCCACAGAATTTGTCTGTTAGTCTAATCTTGCAATGCTTGTTTGTGTACTTTCTAATTGCACACAATAACGCAGGACAATCTTTTGGTGGCAGCCATATTGTGCAACAAAAGGGTCCTCCATTTTTTAAGATGAATAAATTAAACCATGAGATATTAGATTATGGAAACACGGCGTATTAAAACTCAAAATTAATTATAAATTATAAGATTTGATTATTTTTAATTGAATTTAATTTTTTATAATCATTAAAAATTACTAAATTTTTTATAAACTAATTAAGTATATGCTTGGCATAGTAGAAAAAAGTTAACTTTTAACTTCTTCACTTTTTCAAATAATTCTTTTTTTATATTTTAGAAATGATTGATGCATTAAATTTTTTTTTAAAAAAATTATTTTGTAAGAAGTTATTTCAAATAATGTATAATTTATTATAATAAAATTTTTAATTATTTTTTTAATTTATTTATTTTATTTTAATTAATTGACAACTCATATTCCAATTAATGAAAAATTCTCATTTTTAATATTTATTTTTTAATATCATATTGTTTTTAATGTTTATTTTTTTCATAAAGTCTTAATGGATAAAAAAAATCACATACCATTATATATTTAGCTAATGATTATTAATTCAATATAAATAAATAAGAATAAATAACAAAATAAATAAATATATGATTTTATAAAATATAATTAATTGAAATTTAGATAATTTTATTCTTATTTTAAATATTTTAATTACAACAATATATTTCACTCTTAAAATAAATATGAATTATTTTACTAAATATGTTATTTGTTAATATTAACGTCCTTTTATACCATTTCATAATTATATGCTAGTTCAACAACAAATTTTATCAAACATTTCTAATACAATCAATTAACTTATCAATTATCAGTTATTAATTAACAGTTAACAGATAATAAAATAGCTAATAATTAATTATTATCTACTTGCGTTAAACGGATTTTAAATCAAATAGAATTAATTATTCATATGAGATTTATTTTTTAAAATTGTTATAAAATATAATTTATTTTAAATTATAATTTAAAAATATATTAAGTATAATTATAATAATTTAATTTAACTTAATTTTAAATTTTCAATATTTTATTTTAGTATCCAGATTACGGATGACTGACATTAGATACATCTATATTCTGACAACCGAGTCATCAAACATCATGTGACAATTCAAGTGGGAGTGTATTAAAGTGATGGACTAAATTTGTGGCTTCCCAAAGTCAGTATTATGATCAAACACTCGCGTTTCTACCAAGAGGGATGATGAATTTGCTTTTGCCCCATCACTTTTTAATTTCAGACTGGCTTCCTTCCCAGAAATAGAATGTCTTTGTATTTTCAAAAATTATTTTAAGGAGAATTAATATTTTTATATTTATTGTTAAAACAAATTACCTAAGAACGTGAACGGAAATTATATAACTTTAAAGGGTTTAGACTTTAGGGCACTTTAGCCTATAAAATAATATATATCATAAAACAGTATAATACACATGATATTTTTTATTCAAAATATAGAAGTTTGATATATTTTATATAAATACATTATTTTATTATAGATATTTCTAATTAAATCATTTCTTTTTATATAAAATCAGTATGTTTCCAATTTATAAAATTAAAATAATTTAAAATTAATTAAATTTTATATTTATTGACATGTGAATTTGGTTCACCCCAAAATTCAATAGTCAACGTAAGGGTTCTTAAAACCTCAAATTGTAATCTGGTTGTATGGAGAGAGAGAGAGAAAGAGAGAGAGCGAGAGACATCAAAAATTTTACATGAATCGGCTAAAGTCGATTTTTCGACCCCTATGTCCACGATAGTGTATTTTTCAGAATGTATTTATAAAGTGTTGGTGTTTGTGTATATTGGTTGTGTGATCTCAATCACTTCTTTTTCTCCTTCTCTCGCTTTTTACATGTTTAGGGTGTTATAGTTGTATTTCAAAAAAAAAAAAGAATAACAATAAAATAATTACAAGTAGACCTTGTGAGTTGACATTTGCAAGTTGGTCATGCAAGCTGGCCATACAAGTTGGCCCTATTCTTAGGTTTAGCCAACGTGAGTTTCTAGAAGATAGTTGAGACAGTGCATTTCCAACCAACGAGCTGAAACTCGTTGTCAGTCGACCTAGAGTTATGGTCTTAATCCTTGTCATGCTTGTAGCTATTGATCTGGTGCCTCCATTCGACAATCTTGATTTTGGACGGGCTGAACCTTTCCCAATTGGGCTTGTATATTAAGCTTTTGCTAGCTCATTTTGTATGATACTAAAAATGCCCATAATATTAGCCCTTTAGCTCTCAGTTCACTTTATGAATTGAAAGCTGAAACTTGCTAACAAAAGTCAACACTTGTATTCTGTGAAGCTATCATTTCAAACTTCCATCTTATCTCTTTACCAAGCCATGCATTTAATGAGCATGTATCATAGTCGTTGGCATGGCAGCCTTGCCTTTGTGTTGGACTACTTGATTAAGAGTAGCTAGACAGTTTCTGGATCCATCGGGGAACCCGACTAGTCTATATAAGACATGAGAAATCCTTCTATCTTTCCCTAGAATGGCCTGATGGGTGCATTAGCTAAGCCCCCATGCTTCGGATGATTTGGATTTTTGGTGAAGTGTTACAAGGTGTGCATGACCTGTTGCATAAGAGATTCCCATGGACAATTCCTCTCTGAGGATCCTAGGAAATTTCGTAATATTTTTCATAGCCTCCTTATGGGGATGCTAAATAATGCAGCTTTTTCACCTTTGTTCTTGGTCTCCTTACATGGTGAGTTAACCATCAAGTACTTTAGGGCAATGGAGCTAGGGGAAGAGCTCTTAACTTGAGAGGAGGATAAGAAAAAGCTTGAGTTGTTTGCCTACTCCCGCTTGTAGGATCTAGCTCTTAAATGCCAGTTCCTCTTTTTGTGATTGCCATAGGCTTAGTCTGATCTTGTACTTCGAGTTTTCTTGTATGAACTCACCTTGTTGAATGAGGCTTTCAATAAATGAAATATTTCCATGATTCTTATGCATCATGCTAAATGTTCTATATGTCTCGAAAAGATAATATGTAGGTTGACATGAATAAGTTTATGCAAATCATAGCTAAATAAAATGCTAAGTTGAATCACCAATTAGTCACATTAATGCTTCCCAGTTGACAATGAATTTGAGCACCGATGTGCCTCAGCTGGCAACAAGAATGAGCACCAGAATGCCTTAGTTGGTAATGAGAATGAGCATCGAAGTGCCTCGACTGGTAATGAGTTTTGAGTGACTAGGTAGGTCACACGAGAGCTGTGCCTCAGCTAGCATGAGTAGATCACATGAGAGATGTGCCTAGTAATAGGGTGCATGTGAACTATGCCTTTAATTTTCATATGTTTAATGCTAAAGTAGGTTGCATGAGAGTTGTGCTTTTAGTCATTAGGTCACATGCATGCAATGCCTGAGAGTTGGTTGCATGCAAGTTGGCAATATGGTTGCCCCAGTAGATCGTACCACAACAATCATGTTGTGCAGTTATTCGTAAGAATGTGACTCTACTAGCAATCTTGTTGCTCAAGCAAATCGTAAAAATATGACTCTAGCAACAATCTTGTTGCTCTGGTAGGTCGTAAGAATAAGACTCTACTAGCAATCTTGTTGCTCAAGCAGGCAATGAATTTTAGCGCCTTAACGCCTCTATGGATTTTAACGCCATAGTGCCTCAGTTGGCTTAGAGCCTTAGCTGGCAAGAAGTTGATCGTGCCACAGCAATCTTGTTGCTTAGTTCCACAACGATCTTGTTTCTCAATGGAATAGCAATTTCATTGCTCAGTGAGCAGTGTGGATGTTCCTTATTAGGTGATGAGTTTATTTTAGTGCCTCCGTGCCTCAGCTAGTGATGAGTTTATTTTAGTGCCTCCATGCCTCAGCTTGAACACTGGAGTGCTTTAGCTGGTAATAAATTTGAATACTAGGTATGAGCACTAGTGGGCCTCAGCTCGAGCACTAGAATGTCTCGATTGGCAACAAATTTGATGCATGCAGGTCATATGCATGTCAAGTAGTAGGAGGTTGCATGTATATGGCGCCTAAAAAAGTTAGTTATATACATGCTGAGTAAGAAGTCACATGCATGCAATGCCTAAGAATTGGTCACATGCATGCTGAGTAGTAGGTCACATTAATACGATGCCAAAGGGTTAGTCATATCAGTGTGACTTGAGGGGTTAGTTGCATGCATACAATGTCAAAGAATAGGTCATATGCATGCATTTGAGATATTGTCCGCTTTGGAGTACTGATGGGAGATCTTGTTCCCAGATGGCTCTTCACAGCTTCATCTTTTGTGAGAAGGAATGAGCAAATGTCCTATATCTCGAGCTTGGGAAGCTTCAACTCCATTCTGTATAGCATTTTCTGAAACCTCATTCAACACATAGTTGTGACAACTTCGGCGCTTTTAAGGGAAAAACTTTGAATGCTTTTATTAACTTCTAAATGATAATATAGAATCATATGGTTTCTATAGCATATGCTTAATTTGCTCAGGGACTTCATTATGGTGATTGAGGTCACTGTCTGGGAGGTCACACCATATAGTTTTTTAAATGACCTCTTTTGATCAAATCCTCAATCTTGTCTTTAAGTGCTTGGCATTCTGAGGTATTATGTCCAGCTTCATCATGATAAGCATAAAACTTGTCCATATCTCTAAATCTGTTGGGAGTTGTTATGGGACTAGGCTTCCTGAAGTCCTCCCTATCTCTTTTTGTTGCAAATATCCTATCTTAAGTGTCAGATAGCATGTTGTAGCTTTCATGGCGACCTTGATGCTGTGGTCGCTCAATCCTAGCCTTATTTGCAAGCCTGTTATCAAAGTTGTCCTTCCCAACTCTGTGATTTCTCATCTTCTTATTTTGATTGGAGCTATTCACTTCGTCCTTCTATTCGGACTTCTTTGTGCCAAAAGCTTCCTCCTACCTGATCTGTTTAGAAGCTTATTCATAAAACTCAGCTAGGTCACTCACTAGAGATTTGTATATGTTTTTATATAACTTTCCATCCTTGTAGAGTCCCACAGAGATCACTGTTAGGATACTCTCGTCGGATGGATTATCCACATTATTGACCTTGTCCTAAACTAAGTGATGTAGTCTTTCAACAATTCATTCTTCTGCTAAAAGACCATTGCGAGGTGGTAGGATGGTGTGAGCTGCCTTTTCAGTGCCTTATATTGGTTAATGAATTTCCCCTAGCACTCTTCCTAACTGCGAATGCTACAAGCTAGGAGATTCCTAACCATATTCGAGGTATGTTTCCAAGGGTGGTTGGGAAAAATCAGCATTTGACTAGTGGATTGGTCATCTGAAGATCCATTTGCACATTGAATGCATCTAGGTGATTGTAAAGATCATTATCCCCATTATATTGCGAGATCATGGGGATTCTTAATTTACGAGGGAGAGGTTGCCTCTCTATCTTGTGTGTGAATGGAGTTCTCTCCTTATGACGATCCTAGATATTCTGAGTTCAAGGGCACTCCTCTAATTATTTTACTCTTTAGAGTAGTTCTTCTACCACCGAATCTTGTGTCGTAGATCTCTGGCTAGTTGTTTGTTAGCTCTTTTTACCTCATTGGTCGTGGGAGTAACGACTTGAGATAAGTCTCTAGCTAGACTTGGAGCTTTTTGCTTGATGCAAGCTCTCACGTCATGGGCCATCATGATTTCTATAAGCTCGACGAACCTTTGATCTTGTTCGCAAGTGGGAGGAGCGAGCTGAATCAGCACACTGGGGTTCTCTTCTAGGTGCGACCACCCTAACTTGCTTTTGTGTGACTAGGGTTTGTGCTTGTGCCAACACTCTAACTACCTTAGTCAGCTCGTCCACTATGTTCTCTAGTATTTGTTGACATTGATGCCATGTTTGCATTTCTTTAGTCTTAGGAACAATAACAATAGTTTGGCGGTGGGACAAAAGGGGCAAACCAGTGGCGATACCAACAGTGGGAATGGCGAATGTGCCTATCACCGATAAAAGTGGTTCCTACCCCTATTCTAGGTGACATTCCGATTAGCTAACTAAAGCGTTTAGACTTTTGATGGTTCTCCCTTTTGTCATGATAGTTGAAGGAAAAAATTAGCCAAAATGTAGATGAGGCCCTCCTTCTAGCCCCTAAATGTTTATTTGTGAATTTGATTCACCGCAAAATTCAATAGTCAACGTGAGGATTCTTGAAACCCCAAGCTATAGTCTGGTTCTATGGAGAGATAGAGAGAAAGAGAGATAGAGAGGGAGAACGAGAGGGATGAGACACCGAGAATTTTACATGGTTTGGCTAAAGTCGGTTGTTCGATCCCTACGTCCATGATAGTGTATTTCTAAGAATGCATTTACAGAGTGTTGGTGTTTGTGCATATTGGTTGTGTGATCTCAGTCACTTCTTTTTCTCCTTTTCTCCCTTTTTATAATGGTCTTAACCTCTATTTAGAGTGTTTAAGGTGTTACAGTTGTATTTCAAAAAAGGAAAGAATAACAATAAAATAATTACAAGTAGACCCTATGAGTTGACATCTGTAAGTTGGCCATGCAAGTTGGTCATGCAAGTTGGTCCTATTCTTGGGTTTAGCCAAAGTGAGTTTCTAAAAGATAGTTGAGGCAGTACATTTTCAACTAGCGAGCTGAAGCTCATTGTCAGTCGACCTAGAGCTATGATCTTAATTCTTGTCCTGTGGTCTGAGTTCATGGCTAGCGATCTAGTGCCTCCATTTGGCGACCTTGATTTTAGATGAGCTGGACTTTTCTTAGTTGAACTTGTCTATTGGACTTTTGCCAGCCCATTTTGTATTATACTAAAAATACCCATAACAATATTGAAAATAAATATTTTATTGTGAATATGTAATTAAAATAATAATTAAAATAATAATACATAATATTTATATTTGTCCTACTTTTTTATGATATATATTATTTATAGGTTAAAATGCACCAAACCCTCAAATTATAAGTAAAAAATAGATAGATGCTGATAAATTGCATGTAACTTAAAATATAAGGAAGTTAACTCCACCATTCTAAGAGTTATAAGGTTATATGCACATGATTTAAATTATATATGGGTTTGATGTATTTTAACCTTTTCATTAATGTCTTAACAACTCAAACTATCGTCATCTACTGGTATTGATCACCATTGTTGATTATCATTGACTTGTCAACTTAATTTATGCAATCGACTACATTTTATCAATCAACTTATTAACATTGACTATCATTAACTACTTATTTTCCAGTGATCGATCAAATTTTTGCATCATTATAAGAATTTCAAGAAATTCCAACGGAAAAAATCAGTTGGAATTTCACTTTCCATTGGAATTGGCCATTCCAACGAATATTGGTATGTTGGAATACCGCTCATTGGAATGGCTAATTCCAACATCTCATTCCAATAGATTTCTCACTCTAATGGACAACATCCGTTGGAATATCCATTCATAAAATTTGTCCAACGAGTTCTTTCAATGGATTTTCCAATGAACATAGTCCATTGGAATACAATTCCCATGAACATAGTTCGTTGGAAAATCCATTGGAGTAGTTGGAATATGAAATTATTTTATTTTTTTTAATTTTTTAATAGTTTGAAAAATCCTCCAACGGGTCAATGTCCGTTGGAAGTTCCATTGGAAATAAAAAAAAATTCCAACCACTTTTTTGTTTTATATACTAGCTAATTCAACAAAATAGCACAAGGAACAAAAAAAAATCATAGTAAATAACAAGTAATATCCAATGAGAGAAAATCTATATAATAAATAATATAAAAGATCTAAATGTAACAATGTCAGCAGTAACAACAAGTAATATCTAATATGAGAGAAAATCCTAAATGTAATAATATAAAAGATCTAAATCACTCATCCCCTAAGGCATTGT
>JANHAO010025331.1:0-11384 GCA_026873985.1 Saraca asoca
GTTTCTTGAGTTGGCTTTGGTTTGCGCATGGCCTGTGTCCTGTGGGGGCCTTAGGCTTCTTAGTTTTGGTGTGGCTTGCTTGCAGGGGCCTAACTGACTTTCTTCCTTTGTAGATGGAAGCAGGTCATGTGCAATGCCGTCGCTCAAGGGGGGATGATGATGAGGAAATAGTAGCGGTCTCAGAGGCAGTGAGAGTTCAATCTACCAGAGAAGCGGTGGTTGGTGGAGGGGGCAAGGCTCCGTCATTTAAGATTCGTCAAGGACCTTTAGATGACCCTGATGTCATGGTGAGGGAGTCTCGAAGTTGTTGTATTTTCGAATTTCATGCATCTTAGATGTGACGGCAGGACGTCCAACTCGCGGTCCAATCCCATCGAGTGCCCAGATGGTGCAGCGCTTTGGTGCCTACGGCGGACGACCAAGCTGCGCATCCTCCCAGGGGTTTCATTGCCATGAGCTTGCCACACTTTATGGCCAGTTTTAGATTCCCCATTCCTCCCTTCATTATAGATTTCTTAAATAAGATAAAATTATGCCCATTCCAGCTAACTCCCAACTCTTACACGTCACTGATCTTGCTTGCTTTGATTTATTTGCATAATTCCCTACAGCCGCCGTCCCCCGAGACCTTATGTTATCTTTACAACCTTAGAAGTGCGAATGCGCCGGATGGGTTATACTTCGTTATGGCTAGGAGGAATCCCTATAAGGACATCCTGCCAAAAGGGTCCGCAATAGGCAAATCCAATGTTGGGCCTTATAAGAGTCGTTGGTTCTACGTGTCCTGCCCCTCCTTGCGCTATCTTAAGAACTTCTATTTTGTTCTTTCTCCGGGTGAGCTAATTGGTAGCGACCACATAAGTGTTGCATTTTTTATCTGTCTTTCTTTTGTTTTATGTTACTGACATCTTTCTTTCCTTTTGTTAGTCGGGACCCGCAAGAATCCTACCTTGGAAGCTAGGGAGCTTGGTGTCTTGGATAATCTTCAGTTGACAGGCGGTCCCGAGAGTGACTTCCAATTCAACGAGCCGTGACTTTGCCTGTATAGGCTTGCACCTCCTTTAGACACCCAAGCAACCTAGGAGATCAGTATTCGTCGAACGTCTGAGGTTCGTCCCACTAACTTTGACGATTACGACTGCATTATGGATCTCATTCTAAAAGAGGCCCCATCTCACGGCACCAAGCGACATCTTCCAGCTCCCGCCACAGATTCTCCCTCAGCGGACAGAATCCCTGTCCTTGACAGCATAGATCTAGAAATTATTATGTTGCCATCATCGCTCGTGACCATCACTGGAGGGGAGTCATCGCTGCCTTGTCCTAAAACGACGGTCGTTGCTGAGAACCCTACCCCAGCTGATGCTGCTCCTAAAAGGAGAAAAGTTGGAAAAGGCTGAAAGAAAGCATCATCGCACAGGGGCGAGGGCGAGCCCATCCCTCATTTGGCCGGGGCTGGATCCCTGATGGAAGAGTACGCCTAGACTTTGGTCCAGAATATGAGTACCATACTTAGGCCAAAGCAGAAGGTTGGGGTGCTAGAGGCTAGAGATTGCACTATAGGGAGGCTCATGGGTCATGCTACCTGCTACGGCCTTGCGGTAGGATTTATTCTATAGTTCTTTTATTGGTTCAATTCGAGCTTAATGCTTTCACCTGACTTTTTTCGTTGTTGGTCATTTTTTGCAGAATGTCTTGATGCTTTTAAAGATTGAGGAGATGGCTCGGGGCCAGGAGGATGTGCAATCTTCACTTGCAGATGATCTTGTGTCTTCTACTACCGAGAACCAGGGGTTGCACGCGAGGGTTGCAGAGATGGAGGCTAAGCTTGCGGATGAGATCAAATGCCATGAAGTTGCTGAAGAAACAGCCAGGCATGTTTCGATAGATTTGAGGAAGGCAAAGACAGAACTGGAAGATGTAAGCAGGCCCCTTTAGTCAGCTATCGAAGCTGTCAAGAGTGTGATTGTGCAAACGGACGCTACCCATCCTGAAGCCGAAGCCACCAGGAAGGAATTAGATGAGGTGAGGAAGGAGCTTCGCCCCGTGAAAGCCGAGATGTCCTCACAGGTGGCTGTTGTTGCAAAGGAATCGAGGCAACAAACTTGTAAGAATTTCCTCTTCACCTTATGGGAGGAACACTCGGAGATGGATTTCGCATTCTTTGGGCTGCAGGCTGTGGAGGCCGTCAAAACTTTCAGCAAGGAGGCCCTTGAAGTCAATTCCCCGGGCGAAGAGCACGAAATGGAAGCCCTTCCGGGGGAGATTACTCCTCCGTCCCTCGAAGTCTCTGGCCAGCCTTCTCCTCATACTTCAGAAAACCCTGCCCTGTAGTTACTTCCCCCCTTTTTTTTTGTAATTGATGACTTTTACGAATTTTGCCATTTTATGCACAAGACTCTCATTTTTATGAGTTTCGTTATCTCATCATAATATTTCAGGCTTTATTTCTTTTTTGAAGTTACATTGTTACACCGAGTACAAACACTTGGTATAATTTAGAATCCTTCGAATTTATTGGTAGTAACATCGCAAGTGCTTGGCGTTCCAGGCGCGGGGGAGCTCCTCCTCGTATTCATTAGCTAAGTGATAGGCGCCATGGCCTACGGCTCTCCTTATTATGTAAGGGCCTTCCCAGTTAGCCCCTAGGGTTCCCTCGCTTGCTTTGCGCGCTCTAGCGCCAAAATGTTGACACCAAAATCCGGTCAACTATGTTACGTGGTGTCACGCCCCTGACTACGTCTTGGAGAAAAGTTACATATGAATAATAAGAGATTTTAGGGGGATGACTGAAGAGAGAGGGATACACCGGGAGTTTTACGTGGTTCAGCTAAAGCCATTTTTTGGCCCCTACGTCCACTTTTTCTTTGTATTATCAATCTTTTTATTACCCATCCTCTCTTATCATGCCCTCCTTATATATAATGAGGGGGGAGGTTACAAATGTAATTCTATTTGATTGGCAAAATGATCATTTTCGCCGTCTGTTGCATTTAATGCTGGTCGCCGGTGTAATTAATGCTGGACAAATCACTGTCGATTTATCGGGGGGCTGATGTGTATTGTTTGGGACCTGAGTTGTCAACTTTCTTGTCATGTGTCAGACAGCTGGTGGGACTCGAGACTATTTTTCGGAAGCAGTGGGGCATGGTCCCGTGGACGCTACCCTTGCTCTCGTGGAGTCGTTCCTCGACTTCGGCTACTATGGAGATAGCTGCTCATTTCCTCACGTCATAACGACTTCTTCAGGCCAACGATCGTGATGTTTTTCCAGTTGGAACTGGATTTTCCCCTAGATCCCATTTGGGTTACTCGTGCAGGCGCTATCCTACGCATTTTAATAACACCTACAACAAGCTCTGAATGATTGAGCTCGCTATGAAGAAAAGTTGCCACTCTCTAAGGAAATCGGGGTGCCCTCCCCCTCAAGCTCAAGGTCCCCATGATTCTATTGTACAATGGGGACTCTGATTCATATGACCATCTAGATGCATTCAATGTTCAATGGACATGCAAACATCTGATCCTCTGGTCAAATGTCAAGTTTTCCTAGCTATGCTGGGAGGTATATCTCGAGCTTGGTTTAGAAGCCTCCCAGCTCGCTCGATCTTTAGTTAGGAAGACTGTCAGCAGAAGTTCATCAGCCAGTACCAAGTGTTGAAGAGACAGCTCATGCCCCTAGCATCTCATCATGATCTTTTAGGGCAAGCATGAGTCACTGAAGGACTACGTTGCCAGATTCAAGATAGAAGCTAATTCAATGGAGAATCCATCTAAAGAAACCATGCTAGCAACGATCTTCGTGGGACTCCGCAAAGATGGAAAGTTGTACAAAAGCCTATATAAGTCCCCGATAAAGGATTTTTCTAAATTTTCTGAGCGAGCTACTAAGCAAATCAAGTAGGAAGAGACTTTTGGCTTAGGAAAGTCTAATAAGAAGGATGAGAAAGCTGGCTCCTCCCATAGCAAGAAGAGGGGCAATGTGGACCAAGGTGATCATTCTGTTGAGCGAATCATGAAGAAGTCCAAAAGGCCCAAAGGGGAGTGACCTCAACATTCAGATCACCATGAGCAATATAACATCCTATTAGCCTCTTAGGATAGGATTTATGTGGCAGAAAGGGACAGGGAAGACTTTAGAAGGCCTAGATCTTTGAAGATGCCATTTAGGTAAAGAAGTAGAGAAGAGTTCTGTGCCTATCATAACAAAGTTGGGCATGGCACCTTGAATTGTTGGGCCCTTAGAGAAGCAATTGAAGACCTGATTATAAAGGGTTGCCTAAAAGAGTATGTTGTACGACTTACGGGGTAGCGATCTCAACATTCCCAACAAGATGCTAGCTAAGGGTCAAGGGGCTCAATTAGAATTATACATTGATAATGTATCTTAAATTCAAGAGTTAATGTAAATATTTTCCTTTGTCCCTATTGAAAGCTGTTTGTTGATTGGCTTGGTGTTATTATCTTCATCTCTCTTTGATTTGCTTCTTATTAGCAAATGTTGGCAATTCCCATAGCTTGCATGCGGTTAACTCTTTCAAATCTCTTGAGTGACATTGTGCCAACCGTGGCCTCTGGTTTAGTTGAGGCCTCCTGAAGCTCATTTTGGAGATGAATTGACTAAGTTGCTAGCTTCCTAAGCTGAGGCCCCCCATAGCTCACTCTGGAGAAGAATTGACAAAAATTACCAGCGTAGCTGTGTGCTCACTGAGGCATGGAGACGCTAAAAACATACTCATAATGCCAGCATAGCTACATGCTCGCTGAGGCTTAGAGATGCTAAAAACATACTCACAATGCCGGCGTAGCTGCGTGTTTGCTGAGGCGTGGAGACGCTAAAAACATGCTCATAATGCCAGCATAGCTGTGTACTCACTGAGGCGTGGGGACACTAATAACATACTCACAATGCTAGCACAACTACATGCTCGCTAAGGTGTGGAGACACTAAAAACTTGCTGAGGTGTGGAGACACTAAAAACATATTAAAATGCTGGTGCAGTTGTGTGCTCGCTGAGACGTGGAGACACTAAAAACATATTCACAATGCCAGCATAGCTATGTGCTCGTTGAGGCATGGAGATGCTAAAAACATACTCATAATGCTAGTGCAGTTACGCACTTGCTAAGGCATGGAGATGCTAAAAACATACTCATAATGTCGGCACAGCTGCGTGTTTGCTGTGGCGTGGAGACACTAAAAATATGCTCACAATGCCAGCGTAGCTACGTACTCGCTGAGGTGTGGGGACACTAAAAACATACTCACAATGCCAGCGCAGCTGTATGCTCATTGAGGTGTGGAGACACTAAAAGCATATTGAAATGCTGGTGCAGCTGCGTGCTCGTTGAGGCGTGGAGACACTAAAAACACATTTACAATGCCATCATAGCTGTATGCTCACTAAGGCGTGGAGACACTAAAAACATACTCACAATGCTAGTGCAGCTGTGTGCTCACTGAGGCGTGGAGACACTAAAAACAAACTCGCAATGCTAATGTAGCTACATGCTCGTTGAGGCATAGAGGCACTCTTAAACAGTTAATGCTAGCGTAGCTGTGTGCTCACTAAAGCATAAAAATTGACCTGATTATTTGCCTAAGGCAACAAGATCACTATGATTTGTAGCTCTCATACAACCAAATGTTCATAGTTGTCATGCAACCTGGTATTCATAGCTCTCATGCGACTTTCTATTAGACATAGTTCTTATGTGATTTGCTTATACAACATCTATTTACGAGATGTTTCACTCATGCTTATTGCTCACAAGGGAGTTTGGTTGATTGACTATTTAAGCATTTCATTGTGAACCACAAGAGTTTGCATTATTACCTATGGGATGCATAATGTTGAGAATAGCACACAAAAATCGCAAAAGAAGATTTTATTCATTAAAAAGCCTCAACGAGGTCAAATTATATAAGAAACTCAGAATATAAATTAGAAAGAGTCAAAATACAAGTCAAAGGAAGCTACAACTAGTTCCTTCTGGAAGAAAGATTACCGCACAAAGGGAAAGCTCCTACCAATCAGAGGGCCGGCCACCAAGAAGCCAGCCCTTGCTGACTAGAACTCACAAGCTTGCTTAAATTCTTCTTCCAATGCCTTCCTCAATAGCAAGCTCTTCCTCAACTTGACTCCCATCAACCAGAGAGGGAATGAGCATAACTACCCCTCAATATTCTCGGTCATGGCTCCTCTTCTGATTCACAAAGAAAGCAACTCAAGAAGTGGTGAGAGCTTGGCCAACGAGGCAAAAACCTCATGGTGAAGCCATGAGGACATAATCCGAGATCCGTATGACATCTCTCCATGTTACAAAAGAAGCCACATCTTCCAAGCTTCTTATGCAGTAGGCTATACACACCACGACGAAAGATAGAACACCAGAAGTAAGGGAGGCTTGTTTGGGATATTCATGGTTTGCTTGGTGAAGGAGGAAAAGAGACTTTTCCTACCTTAAATAATACCAAGCTCGGTCTCACCGAAGGGTCCAGATGAATCTCCCAACTACTTTCATTTACTGCCTTGGAAAAGAATGAGGCTAACTCACCAATAATCGTGAGGCACGTACTGCAGAAAGTATGGCCTAGAATAGATGAAATGACAGATTTGATGAAGACTTTGACTAAGTTGAATTCTGCAAGTGAACAACCCCCAGTAGATCTCAACTCCCAGCCTATGAAGCTAGCTGAGAGCTTGGGGGCTTATGTTATAGGTGAAATCTAGAATATCCTTAATAGGCTGGCAAATGGCCGAAGCGTGGCAAGACCTCAGTTTGCTAGGACACTCAAAGTGCCAAGATATAGCTCGCACCGCTAGCAACCTCCTCTACTCAAGCTCACCCCAACGAGAATGAGCTTGGCCCTACTACCTAGAAGACAGTAGCTCCCCCAGACCAAAAGATCTAGCCCACAAGATGCAACCAGTAACTCGGGAGCTCGTTGAGCAAGAGACAAGTGTATGTATCGACCAGTAGACACATGGGGCCCATTTGCAAAAGACAATCTACAGAAGCTAACTTACAAGATTTTAGTCTATCCATCCTATCTTATACATTTAATGTTTGATGTAATAGATTTATTGCATGTAAAATTATAGTTATAACATCCTCTCCTCTATAAATAGAGGGAAGGAGATGAACGTGAGAGAGGATGGAAGCCATCATATTGAAACTCTGTAAAAATACTTTCAGATCAATACAATATCATGGACGTAGGGTTCGATTCTGCCCGGATTTGGCCAAACCATGTTAAAAGCTCTATGTTCTTTGCTGCTCTTCCTCTTCTTCTTGCCTTCTATATTCATTTACTACCTTAGAACTAGATTACAGCTTAAGATCCAAAAAGAATTCTCTATTCCCTGGAGTTTGGCCCAGAACCAAAATCCATCGTCAATAGATTCACTAGTGAAAGAATATTATAAAATATCCCAATTTCTAGGAGCAATTACCAAAAAGTTCAAGTTACATCTAAGCAATTTCAAAGAAGTAAATATGAGATTTATACAAAATGGCAATGCACAAGCAAAGTTCCAATGGCATTGGCAACACAACAAGATATAACATATTAGCTTGAAATTAGACTCATGAGTCAACTCCTTTAGGCAACTTACCATTTGTAATTTTTCTTTTTTTTATATCGATTCCAATCTCCATTCTCCTTATCTCTACACCAATTTAACTCCCCTTTATCTCTCTACTAATTCAATGGTCATTACACATAATAATTCCAATGCAATAGAGGAATTTTCCTAAAAACTTGCTCAAGATCCAACTATCAACACAACACAAGACAAAAAAAAAAATTCATATGAATTCATAGCTTGGAATGCTTAAACACATATTGATGTGATCTCCCATGGAGATGTCTATGGACCTATCTCCAATTCAACAAAATTTAGCAACAAATAGAAAAAAAAAGAATGATATTCATGCCAAACTCTAGAATAGATAGAAGGAGGGTGAGAAGTGATAGATTTGTTGCCATAAAGTGCAAGATCTTTGACAAGTCTTAAGTTCTTGCTAGAACCCAAGGAGAGTGTTATCTCAAAAAGAAATACTTCAATTTTCATAAATTTTCAAATCTAGATGATAAGGGAAACATACTTTCCCTAATAGCAAAAACAAACTAAAGATGGGCTGAAATAAAGTCTTAAACAAATCTGTTATGGGTGTTTTATGGTTCTGCAAAATGGGCTGGCAAAGGCTCGACAGCAGATTAAGTCTAAGAAAGAAAAGAGCTGAGATCGCTAGACCGCTATGGCACGAGTATAGAACAAGCCAAGAATACCAGCTTGCTAAGGGATGAAACCCATCTCACATAGCTAACATCTCGCTATACGCGAGCTCACATTACCAAAGGCGAGCTCACTAAGTTCATCCTTGTTGACTAAAGGCCAGCAGTGACCCAGATAGAGTCCCACCTCATGGATATTATATCTCACCGAACTAAGGGCTCGTTGAGGGAAGCCCTAAAGTAGCAACCCTCTCAAACTTTGTTCGTGGGATCAGTCTGCAAGAAGTAGTGCATAGGACCTACCTATAGAAAGTAAACTTCAGAAGTCAGCCAGCAGTCTGTAGAAGACATTTTACAGTAGTCTAGGCTATCTTGTACATTTATTTTAATGTAATAGAAATATAAATTGTGTAATTACAATTCTAACCTGCCCAGCCTCTATAAATAAGAGGAGGAAATCACTGTAAGAGAGGTTGGATCCCTGTATCAAAACTCTGTAAAACTCTCCCTAGACTAATAAAAAGCTATTGTTGATGTAGGGACCGATGCTACTTGATTTTGGCTGAACCACGCTATAAATACTACGTGCTTGCTGCTCTTCCTCTACAACTCCTTCATTCTTCATATTGTTCAATTGGAAGATTGTTTGAGTCTCGAAAGAATATCTATGGTTGGCTGGATTACAATAGAACTGAAATCCACCGTAAACATTTTGGCACCATCTGTGGGGAATCATCTGAGTTCTGGTTGATTTTTTATATTCCTGTTCATTCTCTGTTTAGCTATAATGGCCAGGGGAAAAGTCATTAGGAATCCAGATGCTATCAATAACCAACTTGAGTATCATATGATAAGTTCTTCCACCACCGTGGCCACCAATGGTTTGCTCCCCTCGGCTCACTACCAACCTACCGTTACTGTCCCTGAAATTGATGGAGTGCAAACATGGCAACAATGCTAAGAAGTGCTAGAAGGTTTAGTGAGAAAAATGGCTAAGACGTTGTAGATGCTGGCATAAACACAGGCTTAGGGTTTGTAAAGGCAGGCTAAAGTTGTTATGCCCAAGAACATTCACCAATAGCAGCAAGCTACAAGTTCGAATCGAGCTAATCAAAAGCACACTTCAGGTCGCCACTCATGCGATCAAGAAGATAGAAGAGCCATCAAGCCTCTAGCCTGTGACCTAGGGCATTGACTTCCTTGGTAGAAGAATTGCTTTAGAGGGTGAAGCAGTTAAAGGCACACCCTCGAGCTTAAGACAATCAAAGTTGTTCAGACGATCAAACTCCCTTTTCTAGGAAATTGAGATGGAGCCCCTCCCTCATAAGCTTAAAATCCTTTCTATCCCATTGTACAATGGGGATAGTGATCCATGCAACCACCTAGATATGTTTAATATCTAGATGGATCTCCAAACAAGTAACCCCTTGATTAAATGTTGTATCTTCCTGGCCACATTGGGAGAAACACCTCGAAAGTTATTTAGGAGCCTCCTAGCTCATTGCATCAATAGCTGGGAAGAATACCAGGAAAAATTTCTCAACCAATATAGGGTGTTGAAAAGGTAGCTCACGCCACCCTATCATCTCGCTACAATCTTTTGGCATAAGCATGAGTCATTAAATGATTACATTGCTTGATTTAGGCATGAGATCGACAATGTGGAGAGCCTTCTAATGAGAGCATTCTGACAGTGATCTTGAGAGGGCTTCATAAGGATGGCAAGCTATATAAAAGCATATATAAATCCCTAATGGTGGATCTGGGTGAATTTTACGATCGAGCTACCAAGAAAATTAGGTGCGAAGAGACCTTTAGTTTAGAGAATCAGAAGGACAAGGTGTGTGGCTCTGAGCAGAATAAGAAGAGAAGCAATGAGGTTCAGAAGACTAACCCCAATAGCTAGCTCATGAAGAATGTGAGAGTCGAGCGACCTCAGCCTCCAGGTCATCATGATAATTACAGTATCTTATTGAACACTTTGGATAGGATTTTTGGGACAGAAAAGAGTAGAGAAGACTTCAGGACTCCTTATCCATTGAGGACTCCTCATGGAAATAAAAACATGAACAAGTTTTGCACTTACCATAATGAAGCCAGGCATAACACTTTGGATTGCCGAGCCCTCAGAGATGCGATCGAAGGTCTGATCAAGAAGGGTCATTTAAAAAAGTATGTGCTACAACCTACAGGGTAATAGCCTTAGCCCTAACG
Source organism: Saraca asoca (assembly GCA_026873985.1). Lineage (NCBI taxonomy): Eukaryota > Viridiplantae > Streptophyta > Magnoliopsida > Fabales > Fabaceae > Saraca > Saraca asoca. The sequence continues at coordinate 10,457 of JANHAO010025331.1, forward strand.
AGATCCTGATCAAGGGCAATCCATTGTAGTGAGAACCATATTTTAGTCTTGTAATGAAGCATGTAGCAATAGCCCAAATTCTGATGTACATAGTCTAAGTGAATTCTCAACAAATTAGCTCGAAAGTTAGCAACGAAGATGCAAGCACTCCTATTTCAGCTTATAACTGTATACTTTTGAGTTTCAAATTAAATTTCTATCACATTAGAATGACCTACTCCTTGGCACCATCCTAATGCGATCGAGCATGCATATGAATAACTTTCTTAGGCACCATATGCACACTACCTCACTATGCACATGACCAACTTTCTTTGGCACCATGTGCATGCGACCTCGCCATGCATATGACCAACTTTCTTAGGCACCATATGCATGTAATCTTCAGCTCATGCACATGACCAGCTTTTTAGGCACCATGTGCACGTAGCCTTTTACTACCCGTGCATATGTGATACGGGCGTGTTGAAGCCGTCAAATTAGAAATTTATAATACCAAAACTACCTAAACTATTTGTAGCATAGGCAACTCTGGGTCAAACCCAAGGACCATTTTAGGATGATAATATCAATGATATTAAAAGCTAAATTGGTGGGGGGTTGGCAGAATTAAAACTAATAGAAACTACACTAAACTAACTATACTAACAGAAAAAAAAACATAACAAACAACAATGCAACCAACCAAAGGAACCAACTAGCTTGAGATTAATGAATCATTGATCAACTAAGGTTCATTCAATTGTTGAAAACCATAGCAAGAAGCCTTGAAATGATTAATGAATCTATCCTAAGCAGTCAAGATTCAACCAAGAAGTAACACATCAAAAGCTCAATGTATTGGCTAGTTTTCCTATCCTCTTCCTAATGTAGATCATTAAACAACAATCATATAATATCTAAATCAAATGAAGCCATTAAACTCAGA
>JANHAO010025332.1:0-11391 GCA_026873985.1 Saraca asoca
TATAATAATTGAATTGCCATTAAAATGTAATATAATGTATGCAAACAATCATCTTATGATTGGCTTCTAGGGCATACACTAACATAATGATCTATTTATGGTTGTGGTATGTCATGGCTAGCATAGGAAAAATGCCTTGCTTTTGTGGCATGTTCACTTTTTGCATTTGTTGACGGTGAAATTTGGTTCATACGGAGGACCAGAACTTCAATTAACCAGAGGTGAGTTTCGGGAATCAATGCCGCCTTTGAAGGGTTGTGAAAGATGAGCCAAGAGGGAGAGAGAGGTGGTGGTTTTTAACATGGTTCGGCTAAATCTGGGCGGTACCGGATCCTACGTCCACGACGGAGATTTTTATTGATACTCAATAATTTGCAAGAGTTCTTCTTACAAGATTGCCCCCTTCCCCCTCTACTCAATGCAATCCTATTTATAGAGGAAGGAGTGGTTACATGTATTAATTGCTAGCTACAGTTGTGTTATGTCAAATAAATGTGAATAGACAATGAAAAGACCACATTTCGGCTGTAGGCTGTGGAAGTAGGCTTCTCAGGCTGACGTGTAGGCTTATAGCTGCTATCATGTTAGGCAAGATATTCTGTTATTACAAGCGAGAGTTCCTTGCATTGGTAACGCCGTGAGGGTCGTCATAGCGAGGGATCGATCACTCATTATGCCGAGTTAACCCTTGAGCTCCTACCACTAAATCGCATTGTCGTTGGGGTACGGCTCCTTCAATCGTACTTCCCAGTGTTGTTTTATTATGATGAGCGATGCTGGGTTTGGCAATTGTAATTACTTTGCTGCTGTTGTTATCTGTTAGTTCGATCGAAGCTCCCTGATAGCTTCTTGCTGAAGCGCGAGGACTGGTCTTCGTTTCCTTGGGGACTCGCCCTCATGGGGCTGATTTTAGCATACAACAGCATCTAATGGTTGCAAAATAGTATAACCATATATATTTTCAAATTATTTTATTGATGAGATAATCAATGGTTTAATGTTAATATATTATAGGCAATTTAAAATCATATTGTAAATCTGTTACTACACATTCTTTTAGTTCTCTTTTCAATAATTATCATTGTAAAAAATGCAATTAAGAGAAATTTGATACTTACACAAAGACACTCATGCTTGCATTCAAGTAGCTTATTACATAATTAATATGCAAGTGCGAGCATGGTAACTTGATTGAATGTGTATGCATAAATGAGCGCTAAGTTATTTGTTAATTTAAAATAAATTTTTGCCTAATACTAGTTGAATTGGAAGGTGGTTTTAATTATAATTAATTAGTTAATTGTAGAAGCTTAAAGCAAAGAGGTTAAAGTACTCTTGCAATACTTCAAGCAAAACAATGTTCACACTAGTGCACAAGACATCATTCTTAAACTACAAAACTTATAACGTGAACAAAACAAGACATCATTAATTTTGCTAAAAGCATGTAGCACAACTACATATGTATGACCAACAAATCCATATAGATGATGAAGTGTGCCGAGTATGTACTCACCCATCAGTCAGAATACTAGCTATCGTTAACTTTATAGGATACAATAGGTGTTCCACTGAAACATAGAAACTGTTGACAAGAAAACAAAAGATTAGAAAAACTTAGGTAACATTGAGAAAATGAAAAAGCTAAATATTGAAGTGAAAGGGCATCATATGACAGTAGTGAGAAAATATATATAATGAGGAAACACCCATGTGATGGAACATACAACTTCTAGTTTATTAGAGAATCAGACTAATCAATCCGTCACAAAAAGCATTCTTTATTTAATAAGCAAAATATATGTCATATGTTACCATCATATAGTTTATCAAAGAACCAAACATCTATGAGTCGCTTCATCTAACCCTTTTTAAAGCAACTTTATTGCTTAACAAACAACTGATATCAACAAGGCTAAATATTGTGCATGCCATTTATATAAGAACTTATATTCAAAGTATCATCGTTTGAGGTATAGCAATGTTTTTCCATTTATTTAAAAATTAGAAAATACTGAGGGAAAACATTGTTATAAATAGATATATGTAACTTCAAATTTATTAATAATTTCCATGTCATTTATTTTACATAGGTAATAAAATATATATGCATGAAACAAGATAACCCGACACAAGTATCAAGTCTAGTTCTTAGCACCACCATAGGATGTCAAAGCTAATAGAAGGGAGACATGAGCAAGAGACACACACATGGTGGAGACTCTTGAAGTAAGCATAAAAATGGGTAACAAAGAAGAAAATTTTTCATGTAATTCAATGGCTATCCATTAATAGATAACTAAAAACAAAAACATGACATAGGGGTCAGCATGCATAAGTCTACAAATTTCATAATAAAATGATTCAAGAACAAATGGACTGGCTTCCATGCTCTGGTATTATAACACAGCCAGTGTGTTGCCACACCTAGCATTTTGGGTCTTCGCACTGCAATTAAATTGGAAAAACATAAGTAGTATACTGGAGTATCAATGACAAGTATCATGAGAATATAAGAAAAAGAGGGGGACAAGAAATATATGTGTTAGTTGATAATCAATCCAACCATGTGTGCATGTGTAGAAACAAAAAGATCAAAGGAAGCAGAAATACATCCAATATCGTACCTGGATCAATTGATCTGTTTCCAATAGATTTCCACAGAGACAACAAATTTTTACATCTAGTTTATAGGAATAATCTGTTTCACATTTAATTTTCACATTACAGCTTAGTATTCAGTAGAGAGAACAAAGCCAAGAAAACCAACTTCATATTTAAATATCATGAAAATAAATATTTGATGCATGCTCATTGAACAATTCAAATAATATAATAAACCAACCAAGAAGATTATTTAAAATAAATTGCATAAACCCTAAACAACAACATGGATATGCAATAGCTAGCACTAGGAATAACAAAGGAAGGTAGGGATTTTAAAGAAGTTTGGGGCACAAACAAAACCCCAAGTCCAAAAATTTTAGCTCGAAAAAATCATTCCAATTGAAGTGAGATACACGAAGAGCATGATCATTGCCTAATCTATGTGTTCAAGTATTTGTTAGCAACTCCTTTTTATTCTCTAGATATCTAAACGTCCAATATAAAGGATTACTCCTATATCATGCCTAAAGAGCAATATCATAAAAATAATACAAAATAGTCCTCTTCACCACCAAAAGAAAGGAAGTTATTACCTTGTTTCTATGAAAGGATGCCTAGTATCCAATCAACAAGATCTTGCTAAAGATAAAACAAAAATCAGAGACATTCATCTTCATTAGTTGGTCACAAATATCTAAAAATAAAGTGCGCAAATATAAGAGATACAGTATGAATTTAAAAAACAAAATATGAATGATGCAAGGATTAAGATAATGCATGCCACTGACTAATAATCCATCCATCTTAACATTTTTTTTATTTCCATCTACATCCATTATAATAGGCTTTCAAATTCTTCATCACTAAAGAAAAGTATAAATCAAATTTGAATATTTATCGAAAATTTTAAATTCTATACAACTAAGCTATACTATAGTAGATCTTTGCCACCTTAATAAATGAGCCTTGTGACTACTTATCTATGAGATTTTTAGTATCTATGAAAGCAAAGTATGCAGGGGAAGGTTCAAATGAGATGAAGAAACTATATTGACATTCAAAGCTAATTTAAGAGTTTAAGAAAGTGACTATAAATGACAAATTGGATGAAGGCTTAAGGTCTTTCAATATGGGAAAGATTCCTAAGCCATTGTAGTACATATTTTGCAAATGTGAAAACTCTAGACACGCTAACAAAGCAGAGTTGGACATCATAGGTAAATACCACACATTTAGACAAATGTGTATATCAATCTAAATCCCCAAACCATTACTTCTTAATTTACAACAATTTAAGACATAGATAGATTTTGAAAGCAATTAGAAATCAGACCTCTTCATAACAAACACATAGTGCCTAATATTTTTCAAGTCCTTTAACAACTACACCTAATTCTAGAAACCAACAATAGATAATCATATCAGAACCATAAATCATTGATTGATAAACAACCAATAAATGACTAAACAAAAATACAACCACTGATCATTGTCAAAGAAACTTAACTACCTTTGAGCAAATGGAATTAGCTAAGGTGCAAACCTTAACTTGGTGAAAATGGGAATGAGGGAAGATGCAAATCAAAAGTTAAAATAACACTATCTTAGACCTCTAAAACACGTGAGGTAGGGACTTACTGTCACCCAAAGCCACCACCAAACAAGATCAAAGCAACAGGCAAAGAAGATCACCGCTTTTGGCCACAAAACTTTGACCTATTCCTTATAGGCTGCTTGACTTCAATGATGATTTAGACTCAAAGTGATAGCTCACTTCTAGCGAAAGACTACTTAGGGGGTCGCTTATTGAAAAAGCATTTGTACAAGTGTTTGAAAAACATTACTTCAGAGGTCACTTAACAAAGGGGAGAGGAGAGTAATGGACCAGTGAAAAAAAATGAGTGAACCATCAAGAAATTTATGAAAGTTGAGGGAAAGAGGAAGATAATGAGGGTTTTGGTTAGGTGAAAGAGGAAGAAAGTGGAGGGAAAAAAGAGGAAATAACAAATTGTCTGGTCCCAAAGAGTAGCTAAAAAATGCGGAATTTAAATGGATCTTATCCTTTTCTTATTGAAGAATTGTATACACCTTTGTTTTATTTTGATTCAATATTGAAATAGTGAATAGTTATGATTACCAAGATTAAATGTAAAGTACCAGAAAATAACAATTATGCAGTAAAGATTTGTATGCAACAAAATAATAAAATTTGAACATAGGTTTTTAAAGTGGTTTAATTTAAATTGAAACCGCAATTCAAGTCTACTCCACCTAATCTTTCTTAGCTGAAAGATGTCTTGAATTAAAAACAAAAACTATCAAGATTACTAGGCTCTTGAAATGTTAGTTTCACAATAAATACACAAGAATTAGATAGGCTTCTTGCTAACTTAGAAGAATTGGGACATGCTCTTCTAAACCTAAAGAAAAACACAAGATTAACAGGTTTTGCTAACCTTTACAAGATTTCTAAATACCTAGAAATCTTAAAAATGAAGGAATAGAAATAGAAAAGTGGTATGAAATACAAGACCAGTGTTTGAGATGAAAATCTCAAACTATCTAAGATAAACTCAATGAATCTTGATCCAGAACTTGACAAAATCTTAGAATTTTGATGAGGTAGAGAGAAAATCACATTTTTCTCTTTTTCAAAAGATTTCACACTAATGTATAATTGACTTATGAAGAAAATTGATTTAACTAGGAAGGGAAGTTAGGTAGTTATAATTGCTATAACCGTCTATAATAGAATAACTATCTTTCAATTGTTGAATTGATTGTCGCATTGATTATAGTCTGTTATAGCTAATTAATCAGTGTGGTAATTGAAGTGTAGTCTGCTAATCATAGTCTTTGCATCAATTACTACATCAAAGTAAGAAAATTTCCCAACTTTCAATTTGACAAAATTTTGAAAATTATTCTTTGACAAATCGATGTAAACATCAATGTATGAAGTGTAAAATAGCTTTTATAAAACTCGTTTTCTTCAAATAGTTTTTCTACCTCATTGTTTAGTTAAAAACATTTGGATCAAAGATCAATTGAGTTTATTTACAAGAGATCCTATTGAAATAAAAATAAATCTTAAAACTAATCTTGGATCTTCTTGAATCATGAATATATTTTGAATCTTGTAAAACAAATTGACACAAACAGTAAAATATAATATCAAATAATAATATGAAATATTAATTAAAATTATTTTTCAACATCAAAATAATCTTGTTAGCTAAACTAAAAAGACTAGTAATCTCTTAATAAGGCCAACACAAATGATTCATAGCATTTATGAAAAAATTGTTTCAAGGTGTTCAAAGGCAATTTCACATAACCACCAATAAATAACATGTTTTAAAAAAGTGTCAGATGGAGTAACTTATTAACCAACATAACACATTCTTGAAGGCAATGTACATAAATTACAGCCTTTTAATCGTTGCTAATGATTACTTTTATGGTAGTGGGGAAACTTGAAAGGACAATTTGATGAAGAATTATCTAAGGGGAGAATTTGTAACATCCCTTGAGGATATGATTAGACTAGCACATGCAAGACTAGTATAAATAGGTTAGAGTAAACTTTAAAACTCAAATTGGGTTGAGATGAAACTATCGGATAGGCTGAACTAAGGTTTCAAGCCAAGTATCACCCCGAGACCTGAGCCAACTAGTCATGGTGCGGTCAATTGGATTCCAAAGGGTGGTAAACCAAATGGTATGATCTTATGAGGTTGATTGTGTTGGAAAAAAATTGATTGAAAGACATTAAATATGTTGATCAAAGCATCAAGAATACATAGTAGAATTTCTAAAATTTTCCCAAATGTGGATCACGTGGTTTATAAATTAATTCATAAGTAAGGTAAAATTTAAATCAATAGTTTAAATTATACCTTATTGAGAGTTGTTCTCCAAATCCTTAATCAAATTTGAATTTGATTTTTAAGCAATTCCATGAACTCCCTAACTATCCCCACAATTAAGTCTCTTGGATTGTCATCAGATAACTCTTTCATATTTTATCTCCAACCAATGATGATCCACGTGAACCAATTTTATTCAAAGCTTCCACCATATTCACATAATAGGTAGAATAGGAAAAATCAACTAGTTAGCTTAAGAAGTGCTAGCTCTTCATGGAATCATAGATTCATTTGGACATGCTTAGTGTTTGAATGCAAAAAGGAGATCAAAAGTAAGTTTACATAAAAAGAGTTAACGCACAACACATGTGCTAGGGCTAATTGATGTGTATTTCGATTTGACTTCTCAACTCCTTAAATAGAAGAGTTTTGAGCACAACTAAGAATGGGAAAGCAAGCATGAGTGACACACAAGCTAGGATTTTACCTCATTTATGTTGTTCACTCATAGAGCCATGCAGCCTCTTTGGCCTGATGAGTCCACAATCCTTAACTTCATGCTCTTTCTTTTGTGTCCAATAAGTCCAAACACTTTTCTATAAGTCCATACTTATAAACTCAATTATGTAATCATTCTCTAATTATTTTTAATTTATGAAAAAAACTTTCTAAATGAGGAACCATTCCTCTACTCTAGATCTCCTCCAGTGTCAGTATTAATGTTCTATAACATTTAAATATCAACAATGAAAATTCACTACTATTTAATAATTGTAATCTCCATTAGAATTATTAAATAATTGATTAATTAACTAATCACATTAGAACACTTAATTAATCATTTCAAATTTCGAAGAAGTTCACCTAATTCAACTCTTGAATTCATAGCATTTTATATTCTAACTTTTCCTTTGACTTTGGATTAAAGAGATTCTATTGTGTGTGACCCATTAGGTTTCTATGCATGTTGGCAATGATTTCATTTACAAGGTTCCATAAGCTAAATTGAATTAAAACTCCTTTTAATTCAAACACAGTTTCTCCAAATTATTCAATTAAATTGATAAATCAAAATTAGCTTCTAGCAAAGCATCATGAGCACCCAAATGCTAGGAATATATCTGTGTAAATCAAAACTTTTCATGGCAAGGTGTTAATGTGTAATTCAATCTCTTCATCTCTTGATATTCAAATTGGACTTAGGGTATGGTTCAAGTGTCAGCCCTATAAATGCGTAATCTTAGGTGTATGTTTGACTATGTGTTATCTCACAATCTTTCATACATAAAACTCCTTTCATGTATACATAGGCCTATGATTTTCATTATAGTACAAATGTTAAAACATCTTTAGAATATCTTTCTTTTGTTACCAAGGAGGATGAATTCCATCTTGATCAATCACTATCTTCTTATACTTCATGGTGCATCCAAAATTATTCGTATATACTCTTTTAAGAGTGCAAACCTAAAATAAAATCAAAGTACATGACTCCATATATAAGATACTATGTTAATCTCAAATCTAAGGATCATTTACACCACTTTTCACATGAGAAGTCCATTGACACATGGTAACAATCTATATGATTTCTCATGGCGGGTCAATCCAGTCATATGTTTCATAACATATACCCATATGTTTGTCTAGACATCTCCATATCAAACAGTGTATGAGATCACTCCATTCTTTCAAAAAATGTGACATGACATATGCTAGGTTACTCATAAATAATTGATATTCTCTTTTCTTAACTATTCAACAACTAGGGATATTTAGAAATATAACTATATGTACATATTTTCTCCTTATTACAATCTCCATTGTAATTTATTTATACACAATTATATTTTAGGGACTTTCTCAATATAGTATAAATATATCAAACATATTATATATATAACTAAATTGATAAAGAGGTCAAAACATTATGTTTTATTGAATATGCTAATATATGTAGTATCCATGCTATTACAACCAATTGTCTCTATGGAATCCTATACTAATAGATCATTTGTGCATGAATAGGTCGATCGGCTACCTCAATAAGCATATCCCTGTGATTACAATTGAGTAGTTCATAAAGAGTGTTGCTTAGCTAAAAAGGGTTATGATTTGCGCTCCACAAGGTTGTGAACATAAGGTAAGGGTTTTGACTTAAAAGGTCAAATTTTTTCCTTAAGTTATTTTTCTTCCTTAATCTTTGATTTTCTCCTTGTTTTTTTGTAGTTTTTCCCAACAATCAAAGGTTCATATCAAAATTAGGATAAGGACTCCAATGATAGGTTTAAGAGATTTCTCTCCTACAAAGGTGAGTGTAGTTTTCTATGCTTTTGGTTTTTTTATTTATTAAAGATCATTATTTTTGAAATTAACCCAAAAATTATTTTTTACAAGTTTGGATAATTAGAAGAAGAATTTGATAAATGCTTTAGGCCTATTAATTAATTAGAATTCTTATGTATGTTTGATATATGTGCTATATGTATGTAAGAGACTATTAGAAAGGTTTGAAATATAGTCATGTTGATGGCGGAATTTGGTTCTGATCCAAACTCTGGCCAATGAGGAATGATTTATGAACCCCAAACTATTTCTAAGTGAATCACACAAGAGAAGGAAGAGAGGAAGACGTCGAAGAGGAAGGGAGAATGTAGGAAATAGCAAGCAGTGTTTTTAACATGGTTTGGCAAAATCCAGACGGCACCAAATCCTACATCCACGGTAGAGTTTTATTGATTTTCAGGAAAGTTTTTACAGAGTTTTTTGCTTAGTGTTCTCCCGACTCTCCCTTTTCTAACAATGATTTCCTATTTATAGAGGAAGGAGGGGTTGCATGCAATGATTACAAGCTACAATTCTGTTACATCAAGAAATAGATGTAGAAGATAGAAGGACTTTAGTAATCTGGCTACTAGGCTAATTTCTGTGGGGTGGACCCTTTTGGTCAGCTGTAAGCTAGCATAAGTCTATCTAACACTCAACCTTGTCGAGCCCTTGGCTGGGTGAGGTGCTTATCTCTTCGAATAGAGATTCTTGGCTTGAGGGTTGCTATTGTAGCTCTCTTAACGAGCTCGATGTTGCTTCTTAGTGTGGTGAGCTCGAGCAAGATGGTCGGTTGCTCGATGAGCCAGGCTTTTTGTGGTCTTGCTACATCATCTCCTAGAGATATGAGAGGTAGTACCCGCTGGGCGTCTTCGGCGAGCTAGGTTACTTGGCTTCTACTGGGCCCTTGCTGACTTGTTCCTCAAAGCTGATTTTTACCCATAACATAAGTCCCCTAATTCTCAGTTCGCTTGGTGGACTGGGAGTTGTAATTTTTTGAAGCTTTGTTTGTATTTTTAGTCAAAGTCTTTGCCTAGATGAATTGTCATTTTAGATTTCATTTCTATCATTTCATTCTACTTCATACCATCCTTTTTCTGTTTGCAATCTCCAGCCATTGGCATGGCATTTTTGCTTGCTTTGGCCCGTTCGATTAAGATCAACCAAATATCTTTTGGACTTTTGGTGGATTGAGCTGGTCTTTATGCCTTGGGCGTCTTCTTCCTTCTTCACCAGAGAGTTTGATGGAGGAAACAACTAAGCCTCTAGTGTTTTTGATAACTTGGCTTTTGGTGAAGCTTTTTGAGGTGTGGATGGTCTGTTGCAGAATGTTTGGAGGCACAAATGACCCGTTGCACGTGGCTTCTCCACAGGATTCATCTCGTGGGCTCCTGGGGAGTTTTGTGGAAGTCTTGGATGGTTTCCTCTTGGTCCTTCCATAGAATCTAGCTTTGCTAGCTAGACTTTTGGTATCTTTTTGAATAGCACGAGGTTTGGTCCAGGAGTAACCATTGACTAGGGATGTGAAGACTGCAAAAGTGGAGTTACTGGTCTTCCCATTGGTGGGAGTCCATCTCCCAATAGCCAGCTCTCTGCTTTCTTACAGGAATGGTAGTATTAGGATTTTTTCCTTTTAGCTTTGTTCTTTGAATCCTCTAATGTAATTTTACCTTATTGAATAAGGCCTTGTTAATGTATGAGCTTTTCTGCATAGCTCTTGAATGTTGTATTAGATGCTTCATGCATCGTTGTATGTATACTTCCATAGATCAATGAAATGTCTCTGTGACCAATCGGCCATGTCTCTAATTCTTAGTTATTATTGTCATTTGATTGCCCTGGTTCGTAATGAGCAAAAGTTAGGTCACATGTAAGTTGTGCTTGATAGGAGGTCACATGTGAGCTGTGATCTTCCAGCCATATGCTAGCCACAGATACTTAATTGCATGAGAGCTACAATAAATTTATTTCAGCATCCTCTTGCTGTACGAAGCTCATAGCTTGTTGCCGAATTTTTATGCCAGATTCCACTTGTTCAGTAGTGCTTCTGCACCTCAACAAGCCCTTGGCTCTTGGCTTAATTTTAAGCGCATCGCTAAGGTAAGCTTTTGATATAATGTTTAAGTATCCGTAAGTGCATGGTGTAGTTATAGCTAGTACCGGCAAATACGAGTCGATCCCACAGGGAAGTTATTTCAATTACTAGAATCTTTACAATTTTACTATCCAAATCAGTAGAGAATAAAAGAAATAAATAAAAAGGAATGAAAGAAAGAAGAACAGAAAATAGAGGAAAAATTATTAAAGAAAGCAAAGAAAGTAATAATAATTTATTAAAGCAAAGGATTCAGATGTAAAAAGCCTAGGATTAGGATTCACCTCAATTATGATTTTTCTAATACTAATGTAAATTCTTTCCTTTGATAATTACTTGGATTATTGGGGATGGTTTAGCCTACATTTATTACTAGCCTCTTTCGAGGTCTAATAATAGTATTTACTCCAAACCTAAAAGCCTACTTTCGTGGTTTAGATCAATTTAAACCCTTTAAAATCTGTGCTAATCAATAAAGACTCCTAAAGAAATCTT
>JANHAO010025333.1:0-11396 GCA_026873985.1 Saraca asoca
TATCTAAATGCACAGAATGTATAGTCTAGGATGCACTAGAACTCAATCAAATTGGTCTAGGGCACCCATCCAGACTAACAATAACCGTATACATGGTTTAGCTAGATTAAATGAAGTGATTAGGCCTTACATGAGTAATGTATAACCTAATACCAATAAAATCCAATAATGGTTATTCTTGTTATCATGGTAATGAGATAAATAATATATGATTATGAAGGCAGTGGATTGTAACCCTTGAATTTGAAACTGATTATTAATGTGTGAAATGATTATTGTGAATGATGATATTGCTAACCTATTGAGATTTTTTCCTTAAGATATGAATAGTATATGACATATGATATGTTGATAATGAACTATCAAGATGGGGCAAGATATGTATGATTGTAATTGTACTTAAAGTGTACACTTGTGATATAAATGTTACAACACTTGAAATGTTATGAAGGTGATGAGATAGGAAAATGATCTAGATTTTGGATTTGCATATTCTAATATGACGAGTGGTATAAGGTCAGAGCCTGGAAGGATAAGGTTGGGATTGTGTGGGACAAGATCAAACCGGAGAATAAGGAGATTTAAAATGCTTTTATTTATTGTGTTGTGTACCGGAATTATTATTTTGAATATATTGGAATGTGATAAAATATAACTTGATTATGTGACATAGATATTGATGGTTTAAGGCTACAAGGAAAGTATGGTCCTCTAATGTGTTATCAGTAAAGTAGAATAAACTGTGAATACCTGGTTATTTTTATAATGTTGATACATATTGCTCAATATTGTGAAGTTCATAAGTTTGGTAGGAAATTTTCTCACTGAGCCCATAGACTCAATCTTTTAAAGATTATTTTTTTTAGATTCTCAAGAAATACCAGATGTCCTTCCAAAAGAAAAGTGAGCATGAATAATGATCTAATAAAGATTATAGCCAGCATTTATACCACCACTGTAATAAGTCCATTAGAGGTTTATTAAATTAATATCCACTATATTATCATTCTAAACTTAGTGGGTTGTGAAGTTTTACATGAGGTAGAGATCATTCCCCTAAAGCTTTCTAATGTCCTACTTGTGATAGCTCTTGGATGATTCAACCTTTAGAGGTCTTCCATCTAACTTATATTTTGCCAACTTTTGAAATATGTAAATATACAAGGCCATGATGAGGTAACTAGGGGCATAGTTATCTCAACTTATAATTTTTGCCATTTTGATGAGTTATAAGTTGGCCTGACTTCTTTTGATAGATAGGACATAGAATGGCGAAACGAAAAGAATCTTTTGCTGGATTTGCCTAGTGGCCAGAATTTAAAATTTTTTCTCAAAATTGATCGGACCGAGCAAATCCACCCCAGATCATGTTGGTTTTGGACAAGTAAAGCATCATATCCTTATAAGGAAGCTTTACTAACCTTTAGAAGAGCTTGAACGCAGTAGAAAAAGGCTGGAGAGCTTGCCACCAATCTGGTCCAAGTGTCCCGATCTTGTCGGTGATCCACACCGAAAAACACTCGAATTTGGCCACTACAACCTTCCCAAGGTGCTAGCTAAGTTGAAGGAGTAGACTTCTAGTTCGAAATCGAAAGATTTAGTCAGGACCCAAGAAGAAGGGAAAATGGGGTTCGGGGTTTCGCTGGACGGACTTTCCTCTTGGCTTAAGGCTATGTTATCCATTTTTGCAAACACAACATTTTAGCCTTTTCTAGGCTTGGTCCAAAATGACATCGTTTTGGGTGGCTGAAGTGAAAAATCTTATTTTCACTTTGGCCCCAGCAGTTTCTGTAAATCACATTTTGGCCCCATGCAATTTTCATAAATTACAAATAGGTCACTACAATTTTTATAAATTACAATTTTTGCCCCAGTAATTTTCATAAATTATATTTTGGTCCCTAGATATAAATATATCCTACCTTTGGCCATAATTCATTCTCCATTATACGTGTGGCCCAAAAGGCCCCCAAAATGTTGGCAAAAGTCTATAATGCCCTTCAAACCATTTGAAAGCATATAAAATTAATCCAATTAATTTTATCGAACAATTAATTTCTCCAAATTAATTCTCCATGGACTTTAAGCTATAAGCGGACTCTAGCAAGCCATTATAGCTACCTAAATTTCGGTAGGAGTCAATAGGGTGACAAGCCCGTTGTGAATGACTTTAATGCATGATACGATCCCTTCATTACCATATCAGGATTAGTCAAAGGTATAAATAACAGTCAACCTCTATAACTAATCATATTTTCTCAACATCACGAATTATTTGACTCATATAAATTCAAGCACTCAAATCTAATTTGAGTCTTGACGATTCAACCTTGTACAAAGATTTCATCCGTCAAAATAATTTGTTGAGTGGTTGTCGAATATCACTCAAAAGAGTAGTAATGAATCCCATCTTAATTAGGTAATACCTAACTGTATTTCCAGAAATACCCAACACAAGCCTTTATAGTTTCCTCATGGCTAGAGTCACGTTTGACATGGTCAAAGTATAACCTTCCATGTAAAAGATATCCCACAATCTCAGGTTAAAGGATTAGTCATGCGATCACCATTGGAAATTAACTAATGACGTAGCTCCATATAGCATCTCCAAATAGGTCAAACAAAATCACAATTGTCAGTTACGTTTCTCCAAACTAACTAAGTCATGTCCACGTGTGTATTCAGATGTAACTCACTTACATTTCAGCCTATGGGGTCGGCTGCTCATCAAATGAGAAATACCACATCGTCTAGTCTTAATAGATCTTAATAATGCCCAGTTATTAGATCTCGACTAGTGTTATTTTAGTGTAGAAGTTAACCTTTGATAATCACCCTCACAATCCCATAACCCTTTTACAGGATTGATTAAATGGACTTCTCACCATAGATTTCATCTTAATTATGCATTGAACATGATATGCAATATAAGATGAATATACAACCTTTATAATATCCAAATCAATACAGGAAGTATAGTCATAGATACAATAGAGCCTAATCAAATTAACTCTAGGGCACCTATTTTAAACTAACATCTTTGTAGTGTTAGGTAGATGTAGAAGTGACTTTTAGGATAGAAGGATGTTGATAAACTTATTTTGAACTTATGTATAATGAAAACAAAGTTGAAAGTAAGTATGAGTCTTTTGGACGTAACCACTATACATTATAGTGAATATTATGAAACAGGTTTCATCAAAATGTATTCTCTTTTCCTTTTCTTTCTATATTTTATGATTGTTTAGTTATGTAAGTGAATTAAAGCATATAACTCTAGAATATGTTAGGACCAGTATAGGCAGACTGAGTGAATTAACAAGTTTAAAGGCTGGTGAATATTAACAAAGGAGTTAGTATTCATGTTGGTCATGACTAAGAAAATTGGGTCATGACATGTTTGGCATTAGAGTAATGGTTTAGGTTAAACCTGTGAATATAAGCCTACACATAAAGTTATTTAGAGTTTCATAATGGTGGTGGTATCAACAAGTGTTAATAAGAACAATATCAATAGCATAGGTGCACCTGGGAACACGTATAACTGATACCATTCTTGTTGACCTTGAGGAATATGTGTCCATGTCGACAGCATTAAATGGGAACCTTTATAGCTCCTAAGAATCTGATTAATTTTATAATATAGATTATGATGAGAATAAGAAGGCAAGAAGATCAAGATTCTGAGTCTGGTCATGGAAGATCATCTATCGGACAAAATAGTCCACACCGTGAAGTCGGTGATAATCCTGAAGTCCCTCAGTGGGCAAAGAACCTAGTGTAGCAAGCAATAGATCTTCTAGTACACATAGTAACTTAAAACTAAAACCAAGACCCAAATAGAGAATCTAATAGAAATAGGCAAGGTGAAAGAGATCAAATCCCTCATATTAGAAATGAGCAAGAGAGTAGGCTGAGAATGGCATGAAATTGAAGCCACCTCGTTATACGAAAATAGATTCTTCTATGGACCCGTATCAATTCCTGGACCAGATTGAAAGGTGTGGGAGGATGTTGCAGTGCCTTAAACCTTTAGTAATAGAACTGATTGGGTATTAGTTGGATGATTTGACATATTACTTGTATGTTGGAGCTATTGAAGAACGGGCTATTGATGTGGAATCATTGACTTGGGCAATGTTCCAAGAAGTCTTTATTAATAGATTTTTTTCTCCTAGTGTTTGGTAGATAAATGCCTGGAGATTTGAAAATCTAGGATAAGAAAATATGTCAGTGAGCGAGTATGATGCTTAATTTACACAACTCTCCCGATATGCAACCCATCTGATCCTTAATGAGGCAATGAAAATAGAAAGATTTATGCAAGGGCTTCGAGACTACTATTTTGATCATGTTAAGGTTAATTTTGATGTAACGTATCAACAGGCTATGAACTAAGCCTTAAGGATTAAACTAAGGTCTAAAGAGCATTATGAGATAGAAATGTCTTTTGATAGTAAGAAATAAACCTAATTTGAAGGGACCAATACTACACCAAGTGGGAAACCAATTCCAACCCATGGAGCATATCTAGCAGGTGAAGAGGAAATTTTTTTGGACTATCCCAATCACAAAATCTATTTGCAAGGAGAAATACAAGAGGCCAATTAGTTTCGACTATTTCTATTCCTCATTATGAAAGGAATATATCCTAAATTCAAGTGAATTTTAATGCTAATGTATCCTGATGTAAGATTTGTAATACAAATCATTTTAGAGCTTGTAGATAAACTCTAATTGGATATTTTCGATGCAGTTAACCAGTCATAAAGCAAGGGAATGTCTAGTGAACATTGAGTGCCTCAGGATATAGCATGAATTACCCAGGCATGCCTCAGAACCAACTAACAACCCAAACTATAACTTCAATGAAGGCACCAATAGTGTCCAGTAGGAGTGACGAGATGGGAAACCAAGGGAGACACCCTAATGAAATCACAACAAGGGTTTATAATCTTACCATACAAGAGGCTTAAACATCAAATACTATTGTCTTAGGTACTTTGAAAATATATGACTTGTAAGCTCGGGTATTGTTTCACCCTGGAGTTACTTACTCATTTATCATAAAGAAATTTACAACCTCATTAAATGAATATGATGAATCGATGGAATTACCATTGATAGTAATGACTCCGGTTAGTAAGACTCTTCTAGCTAACCATTTGTTCAGAAATTGTGTTATGATAATTGGGGATAAACACATGTTAGCAAATCTAATTATAGTAGATATGGTTGACTATGATGTATTATTAGGTATGGATTAGTTATCTCAGCACCATGCATGCGTGAACCATTTTGATAAGATAGTTACTTTTCACGTGATTGAATTTTCTCCTATAGTGTTTCAAGGAGAATGAGTAGTTGAGATAGTTAGGATGATTTCAAGGATGAACAAAACTACCTTACTCATGATCTAGAAATGGTAGCCGTAGTTTTTACGTTGAAAATCTAGAGACATTATTTGTATGGATAACATGTGAAATCTATACAAACCACATAAGTTTTAAATACATCTTCAAATGAAAAGATCTCAATCTTAGGCAACAAAGATGGATGAAATTGGTAAAAGATTATGAAAATTCAATAATGTATCATCCTAGAAGAGCAAATGTGGTGGCAGATACACTAAGTCACAAATCGGCAAGTAGTTTAGCCCATCTTCTTTCTATAGAAGAAAATTTAATGTGTTCTTGTCTAGAATTTGAAAAACTTGGTGTGTGATTGGAAGTTCTAGATTAGACCTCGGTTTTAGCCCATATGATGGTCAGTGATAGTTGATCATGTCAAGGAAGTTTAGAAGTAAGGCCCATAATACGTCACTCTTAAACAAAAAGCAAACATGGAACCAAACTCAAAGCTTATAGTGGATGAGGTGGGATTTCTTAGGGAGGAAGAATAATTATGGGTTCCTTTGAACATACACAATGAATTGCTATGACAAACTTATAATCCATCATACACAATGCACCCAGGAGTGTAAAAAATGTATAATGATTTGAAAGATATATTCTGGTGGGAATGCATTAAATGTAATGTACTAGAATATGTAACTAAATGCCTTATATGTCAATAAGTAAAGGCGGAATATTAGCGACTAGTAGGACTACACCAATCCATTAAGTTTCCATAATGGAAATAGGAGAATATAAAAAAAGTTTTCTTAGTTGGTTTAATAAAGTAGTGAAAAGGTTATGATTCGACCAGGGTTATCATTGATCGTTTAACTAAATTAGCCCATTTCTTATTAGTTAAGATAACTTACTCGGCTGCTCAATACACACAAATATATTTTGATCAAATAATTTCTTTGTATAGTGTGCCATTGACGATCATTTCGGATCGTGGTACCCAATTTACTTCTCACTTTTGGCAATCATTTTAGCAAGTGTTGGGTACTCAATTACAATTTAGCACTACTTTTCATCCATAAACTGATGGTCAATCAGAAAGAGTTATTCAGATTTTGGAAGACATGCTTCAGGTATGTGTAATGAAATTAGAAGGAAATTGGGAAAAATATTTGCCATCAATTGAATTTACTTATAATAACAATTATCAATCCAGTATTCAAATGGCACCATTTAAGATATTATATGGGAGTAGGTGTAGATCTCTAGTAGGCTAGTTCTAGTTTAGAGAAGCAAAGTTGTTAGGCTTGAACCTTGTAGTAGATGCCATTGAAAAGGTGCAATTGATCTGTGATCAAATGAAGGCGACTTAAGATCGACAAAAGTCAAACTTAAACAAAAGAAGAAAGGAATTGGAATTTAGGGATGATGATTGAGTATTCCTTAAAATATCTCCTATGAAGAGAGTTATGTGATTTGGTAAAACAGGAACATTAGCACCGAGATATATCAAACCATTTAAAATTATTAAATGCATAAGAGCTATAGAATATTAATTAGAATTACTAATTGAAATGCAAGGAATTCATCTGGTATTCCATGTTTCCATGATAAGGAAATATGTACAGGATAAATCACATATCTTCAAAGAAGAACCAATTCAGCTAGACACCCAAACTGACTTATGAGGAGCAACCAATAGTTGTTCTTGATCAACAAGTTTGAAAAATAAGATCAAGGGAGGTTTCTATGGTTAAGGTAATGTGGAAACGACATGATAAATAAGAAACCAAGTGGGAATTGGAGATTGATATATGAGAAAATTATCCTCATTTATTTGGTAAGAGGTGATTTCAATAATTATTTAAAAAAGTGTTAATTATGATTGTTGGACCATCTATCTAAGTTATTATAACGGTGCAAAATTCAAGGATGAATTCTCTTAAGGGGGTGAATTGTAATATACTAAATTTTCTAAAATTAATTTTAGCAATAAAAGTGACCTTTTGGGGAAAAATTTGGGAATTTTTGAGAATTTTGAAATAGAAAATTTAGGGTCACAGAATATACGAGTATGATAGAAATAGAGTATATGAATTTTAGGAATTCTCAAAAGGTCGAAATTCCCAATTCTGATGCTTCCGAAGCAAAATTTGCATTTTTAGGAATTTATTTCTAGAAATATTTGGAAAGATCAAAATTAGGGCTACAATTACCCAGCTAGTATAAAATTGTAGTCATTATGAAAGTTTATGATTTAATTAACTTGTGTTAAAAATTCATGGCCGTAGGCAATTGGTGAGTATGTCAATTTTGGACTTAAAGTAAAAAAGATAGGAAAGTTCTTAAAAGGGAAAAGTCAAAGATTTGAGTTGACTTTCTTTTTCCCCATTTTCTATTATGGGAGTTGGTTCCTCTTTTCCTTTTTTAGCCTATAACCTGTTGTAATTCATGCAACCAAGTGGCTTCTTCTTCAAGCTCATTCTCTTTCTATAGGGTCTCATTTTCTCTCTTCAAGTAATCCTTCATTTTTCATGTTAATTTCAATATTTTTATTGGTGATTCCTCTATTCTTCCTCATTAATTTATACCAAAATCTTGCTGATTCATAGAGCAAAAATTGAGTTATGAATTTTTAAAATTTATTATCACTACTTATGTCACTATTTAACCCATAAATCAACTTGATTTTTTTGATGTTTTAGAGCTTGAATTTGTTAGATATAGCTAGTTTCTACTAAATGGAACCATAATCTAAATATATAAGCTTGGTTGAAGAAAGAAATCCTTGGAAAAATTTGAAAGCTAATACACTTTTCTTTTATGTTCTTGAAGAATATAGACGGTTCTGATGAGATTAGTTATGTTTTTCGATTTTTAGCTGTTAAGGTGAAAGATTCTTATTTTTCTTGTGAATTTTACATGTGATTATCATTTAAGATTCTTTGTATATGGTGCAAGTTGAGGAGTTGGTGTGGAAATCCTTCTGAATGGTTAAGTTATTGCTAAAAATGGTTAGTTTACTAGTGGAAAGGTCAAGTTATGTGTTAGTTTGAAGTCTTGGAAATTATTGTTCTAAATCCATATGAGTTAGGGTAAATTTGTATGTGTTTCCCCTATTTTTGCTGGCCTTTTGTTTCCCAAAATCATACAATTCAAATCATCCAATTTTGCCTGAACTAACGATCATGTTTGCACCTACAAAACAAATATTACAACTTGTGCCTTAAGATTCAAATCAAAATTCTAATTGTTTTCCTTGTGAGTCGAATTAACCCTGTATGAATCTACTTCTGTTGTTCTGCTCATGATCCTGATCACGTACAAGAACTGGATTTCCTAAAAGCTTGCCAATTTTAGTGAGTAAACTCACATTTTCAATTGACTTCCTTGTTCAAGTCTAGTGATTCTAATCACGATTCTGCTCATGGTTCTACAACAATCATGCTCGCAATTCTGATCATGCGTCTAGAAAATTTTACCATTTTTTTTCTCTATATTCCAATATCTCTTCTCTTAGATATCCCTAACCCATTGGTATAATCGTATACATGGTTTAGCTAGATTAAATGAAGTGATTAGGCCTTGCATGAGTAATGTATAACCCAATACCAATAAAATCCAATAATGGTTATTCTTGTTATCATGGTGATAAGATAAATAATGTATGGTTATGAAGGCAGTGGATTGTAACCCTTGAATTTGAAACTGATTTTTAATATGTGAAATGATTATTGTGAATGATGATATTGTTGACTTATCGAGACTTTTTCCTTGATATGTGAATAGTATATGACATATGATATGTTGATAATGAACTGTCAAGATGTGGCAAGATATGTATAATTGTAATTGCACTTCAAATGTACACTTGTGATATAAATGTTATGAGACTTGAAATGTGATGAGATGGGAAAATGAACCGAATCCTAAATTTGCGCATTCTGATATGATGAATGGTCTAAGGTAGGAACGTGGAGGGATAAGGTTAGGATTATGCTAGATAAGGTCGAGCAAGAGAACAAGGAGATTTAAATTGCTTTTATTTATTATGTTGTGTATTAGAATTATTATTTTGAGCACATGGGAATGTGATAAAATGTGACTTGATTATATGACATGGATATTAACGGTTTGTGGCCATAAGGAAAGTATGTTCCTTTAATGTGTTACTAGTAAAGTAGAACAAACTGTGAATACCTTGTTATTTTTACAATGTTGATACGCATTGCTCAATATTGTGAAGTTCATAAGTTTAATAAGAATTTTTCTCATTGAGCCCTCAAACTCATTCTTCTATGGATTAGTTTTTTAAGATTCTCAAGAAATACCAGATAACCTTCCAAAAGAAAAGTAAGTATGAATAATGATCCAATGGAGATTATAGTTGACATCCATACCGCCACTGTGACAAGTCCATTAGGGGTCTATCAAATTAAAAACCATTATATTGTCATTCTAAACTTAGCAAGTTGTGAAGTTTTGCATGAGAAGGAGATCATTCCCCTCGATCCTTCTAATATCCTACTTACGATGGATCTTAGATGGTTCGACCCTTAAAGGTTTTCCATCTAACTTATATTTTGTCAACTTTTAAAATATGTAAATATACAAGGCCATGAGGTAACCAAAGGTATAGTTAGCTTAACCTATGATTTTTGTTATCTTGATGAGTTATAGGTTGACCTAACTTCTTTTAATAATAGATTTGCCCTTGTAGGATATAGGATGGAGAAGGGAAAAGAATCTTTGTAGTGTTAGGTAGATATAGAAGTGTCCCTTAGGATAGAAGGATGTTGATGAACTTATTTTGAACTTGTGTATAATGAAAACAAAGTTGAAAATGGGTATGAGCCTTTTGGGCATAACCATTATATATTATGATGCATATTATGAAATAGGTTTCATCAAAATGTGTTCTCCTTTCCTTTTCTTTCCACACTTTATGATTGTTTGGTTATGTAAATGAATTAACGCATATACCTCTAGAATATGTTGAGATTAATATAAGTAGAATTGGGTAAAGTAACAGGTTTAAAGGCTTGTGAATATTAACAAAGGAGTTAATATTCATGCTGATCATGACAAGAAAAATTAGGTCATGACATATGTCTGATCAATAGAAGGTACCTCCCATATTATTTGGTTACTTTTTTATCAAACAGCAAATGTTTCATGACTAACTAGATGATTATTATTATTATTTTTATTTTACTTTACACTTTTGCAAGGCATTAAAGATGTGTTGGAGGATGTAAGTGCTAAGCACAAATGGTGTGTTAGGCATCTATATGCTAATTTGTTGAGCATAAAGGAAAGGCATTAAAGGATACCATATGGAATGCTGCCAAGGCAGCTACTAAAATTGAGTTTGAAAAACAAATGGAGTTAGAACTCATTTCTAATGAAGCTGCTACATAGCTCAAAGAAAGAGATCCAAACACTGCAATTTAGCGATCGAAATTTTCGATAGCTAAAACATGATTTTCGATCGCAAGTTCAATTTGTGACCAAACAGCGATCGAAAATACGGAGTGGCTAAACACTTAGTCGCAGAATAGTCAGCGATCGAAACTGGGCAGTAGCTGAACTTAGCGATCGAATTGGTTACCATAATTTTCGATCGCTAAAATCCTAGAAGTTTGATCGCAGTTTTATTTATTTTTTTTTGCAACCAAAAATGTCGATCTCTGTTTTGGTTCCTAAAATTTTTTTGCCACCAAAAATTTCAGTAGTTGTTTCGGTCGTTAAAATTTTTTACGACCGCTTGCGACCGAAATTTTTGGTCACTATTTCGACAATAAAAATTTTTGAGACAAAATTTGGTCGTTATTTCAGTCGCAAAATGGTAAAATCTAGAAAAAAAATTTTGATCACCATTTCAGTCTCTAAATCAGTGAACAGCTTTTGCAGACTTTTTTTTTTAGTGACTATTTCAGTCACTAACACTTTATTGTCATATAAAAATGCTACAAATCCAATCCAATACCATCCATAACAATCTAAAAATCATTCAATTGTAGTGTATAGTAAAATCAATCAATT
>JANHAO010025334.1:0-11375 GCA_026873985.1 Saraca asoca
ACTGTCTTTTCTCATTTATTTGATGTAACATAACTGTAGCTAGCATTTAATGCGTGTAATCTCTCCTTCCTCTATAAATAGGATTACTTTGTTAGCAAGGGGGAGAGGCCAATCTTGTAAGCAGAACTCCTGCAAAAATATCCAACATTAATAATATCTCCACCATAGACATAGGGTCCGGTACCGTCTGGATTTAGGCGAACCACATTAAAAATCCCTCCTACTCTTCCCCTTGACCATCTTTCACAACACTTCAAGAGCGACATTGATTCCCAAAATCCACATCCTGTTCGCCGAAGTTCTGGTCCTCTGTGACGAATCGAATTTTGACGTTAACAATAATTTTATACATATAATCATGTAAAATTAATTTAATATACAAACAATAGCATATCATACTAGAAAATTTTTATACAATAGCTCAATATGTAGGAATTATATAATGAGGTTTTTGATGACAGTAAAATCCAGTCAACCCAAGTTCTAAATCCCAAATTGCAAATTTGAATATGAAAAGAGAAAAAGAGAGAGAGAGGGAGAGAGGAAGAATAAGGAGACACTAGACCTTTTTAACATGGTTCGGCTAAAGCTAGTTTGACCTTTATGTTCATGGCTTTTATGACTCTTTGCTGAGCATATTATATCTAATGATTATATTGCATGTTCATGTACAATGATTTCATCCCCTTTTGTAATAGTTAGTGAGTTATAGTTTAAGTGTAAATATATAACAGATAAGTATCATGACTTGATTAAGATTACATAGTAGATTAGGATATATGGTTATAACAAACTCCTACCAAAATAAGACACTGTACGAGCTTTGCCGATGGTTGAGGATTTTTTCTGTGAGCTGCGAGCTAGGCCTTACTTTTATGACCTGAGGTTGCTACTTGACCTATGTTGATTGGCGATCTTAGCTTGCATTGAGCTACCTAGTGTCTTGATTTGGTGGCCTCATTCCACATGAGCTAGGTCTTTTTTAGTAGAGTTTATCCATTGGGCTTTTACCAACCCATTTATGTGATACCTAAAATTACCCATAACATTAGCCCCTAGCTTTCAGTGCAATCTATGGGTTGGGAGCTAAAGTTTGCTAGTAAAAGCTGGAGATCATGATCGATTTCTATTATGTCATTTTATCTGCCCATATCATCATTATCACATTAAATGCATACACCTTTTTGTAACCATCAGTGTAGTAATGACAGAGCCCTATTTTTTTTGGCCAATTGGATTGAGGGTATTTCATCAGTCCTTCAAGCTATCCAAGCTATATAGGGTGAGAAGAACCCTTTCCTTCTTTTTAGAAATTAGTGCCCTATTTCTTGCTTCTAGGGTTTAATGTTTCGACGGTCCTTACTAGATGAGCTCTCTTCCTTTTGATGGGCTGGTTCTTAGGTGTGGTGATCCGAGGCATGTATGGCCTGCTGTATAGGAATTTCTTATGGATATTCCCCTCCAAGGATTCTAGGGAGTTTTATATAGATCTTAGATTATTTTCTCATGATGGTGCTAGTGAGTTTAGTTCATTTTCTTCAAGTCTCTCAACCCAGTTGTTCAGTTTCTTTAGGATGTTCTGATAATGATGCAGTTAAGGGTCAAGCTCTTGTCTTTAAAAAGTGGCTTAAGAGCTATTTGATATACGACTTGCTTTATTAAGGATTCAATTCCTGAAAGTTAGCCTTCTAGGGCCATAATGGATGTGGGCTTATTTTGATCTGCATTTTTAAATTTATATATATTCACCTTATTGAATGAGGTTTTAACAAACTTTGTGTAATATTTTCATTTTTTCCAAGTTTTATGCCAAGTTGGATGAATAAATTCCTGAAAACCACAACCTTATAAATATTAACTGAGTCTAGTGACCAATTAGTTATACTAATATTCCTTAGATTCCAAACCATGACAATGTATAATGTGTTTTTATCAGATTGAAGTTTGGTGCATAAGTTGAGTGCTTAGGTAAGTCATGCTACGACAAGCTTGTTGCTTAGTGGGTAGCATGAACGTAGTGCCGAGTAGTAGGTCACATACAACGAAAGAAAGCAGGGCACATATGGTACCGAATAGTTGGTCACATGCAGTGCCAGAGAGTAAGTCACATGTGGTGCTGGATAGTTGGTCACATGCGGTGCCAAAGAGTAAGTCACATGTGATGCTGGATAGTTGGTCACATGCAATTCCAAAAAGTAGGCCATATGTGGTGCCGAATAGTAGGTCACATACGGTGCCAGAGAGTAGGTCACATGTGGTGCCGGATAGTTAGTCACATGTGGTGCTAAGTCTTTATGTGTCAATTTGACTACCTCTTCTAGTTCAGGAGGTCGAGTGCTCATTTCCAGGTAGGCCACTCTTGGTTATAGTAATCTATTAAGAATTCATTTAAGAGTTAATAAGCAACCATAGGTTAGATAAGCAAACTCAAGCTTATTGATAATATGGTTAGAGATGTTTAGCATTCCAAGCTCAAGGGAACTCAGCTCTGCTCATGTCTGCTAGATGGTAGGATCCATTTCCTAAATTTTCTTTGATTATGTATGGTCCTTCCCAGTTTAGACCTAGTGTCCCATCATTGGCCTTGTGAGCTCTGGGGAGGATGAGGCACAGTATGAGTTCTTTAGGTATGTAGTGTTGAACTTAGACCTTCTTGTTATAATATCTTGTGACTTGTTGCTAATAAGCTACAACTCTGAGGAGGGCTATTTCTCTTATCTCTTCTATGAGATCGAGGTTTGTAGCAAGCAGTTAATTGTTATCCTCCAAGTTAAAAGTAGCTCTTCATTGTGAAGTTACCTCAAATTCGGTCGGGATCATGGCTTTGGATCCATTTACCATTGAGAAGGGAGTTTCTCCCGTGGTGCTCCAAACTGTGGTTTTGTAAGCCCAAAGTACCTTTTACAACTCGTCTACCCATACTCCCTTCCTAGCCTCCAATCTTTTTTTCTAGGATTTGTTTGATAATTTTGTCGATAGCCTCAACTTGTTTATTGGCTTAAAGATGGTCTACAATTGAAAAACTCTTTATGATTTTAAGATTGTCATAGAATTTCAGAAATTGCTCATTGTTGAATTAGGTCTCATTGTCATTCACGATTTATAGAGAGATTCCAAACCTGTAAATAATATTAGCCCATACAAACTTTTCAATCTTCGCAAAAGAGATTTGTACTAATTCCTTTGCCTCTGCCCACTTAGTGAAATAGTCAATAGCGACTACCGCATGTTTGCACTTTCTAACGAAGTCGATAGTGTCCTGTTTCATTATAGGCCAATAAAATCCCTATCAAAGTGCCTTGTGAGCTAAAGATAGTCCCCCATTATGGTTTCCACAATGGCCAATGTGAACATCCTTTAGGACGATGTTATAGTCATGACCATTTATGCACCTTAGGAGTGAGGTTAAGAATCCCTTTTTATATAGGTTGTCATTGTAGATGCAGTATCTAACTGCTTGAGCTCACAATCGACAAGCTTTTATCTTATCTTATGGCAGTTTGCTTTCTTGTAAGTAATCTAAGATTGGACTTATCTATGAGTTTGCATTACAATGACTGTTGTTATGGCATTTTTCTATTCCATGCTTGGCGATGGAAGGAACTTTACCAGGATTGCTCCAAAAAAATCTGCATCTTTGGTTATGACCAAGCGAGCTATTGCATTTGCATGCATGTTTTAAGCTTATGGGATTTGATTGATCTTATATGTTGGAAAAATCCAAGTAGTTCCTAAACCTTTTGAAGGTATATGGCCATCTTTGATCCCCTTGTCTAGTACTTACCTTGCACGTGGCAAACTATAAATTAGGAATCATTAAATATTCTTGAGTTTTTGGCTTGCACCTCCTTTGCCAGATTGAGTCCTGCTAGCAATGTTTCATATTTAGCTTCGTTATTTGTAGCTTGAAAATCAAATCCTAGTGCATAGAGGATTTACTATCCCTTAGGACTAATCGGAAGCACTCTTGCCTTGGTCTTCTATTTGCTTGATGACCCATTGATGTACAATTCCTAGAATGAGGCCTCTAAAGCCTCTATTTCTTATTCTACAAGTTCTATGAACTCTGCAATGAAATTCGCTAAGGCTTACCCCTTGATTGCTAGCCTAGGCTTGTACTTAATGTCAAACTAGGCTAGCTCAATTGCCCATTTTAGCAGATGACCTAAGGTATCAGTCTCTTGTAAAATCTGCCTCAATGGTAATTACGTGAGCACTTCTATGGTATGTGTTTGGAAATAAGGTCGTAACTTCCTCGATGTGACCACGAGGTAGTAGGCAAGTTTTTCCACTGGCGAGTACATTGTTTTAGCATCTAATAACCTCTTGCTTACCTAGTAAACCAGGAATTATGCTCCTCTTTCTTCCTGCACTAGTGCTGTGCTAAGAGCATGCTAGGATATCCCTAGGTAGATGATAAGCTTCTCACCTTTCTTTGGTTTAGATAAAAAAGGGGCTCAGCCCATGTATTGCTTCAGTTGTTGGAAAGTGGACTAATACTGTTCTATCCACTCGAATTGTTTCATCTTCTTCAACAAGTCAAAGAATGGGATGCATTTGCTCATTGCTTTGGAGATGAATTTGTTGAGTGTTGTAACTTGGCCATTCAGGCTCCGTATATCCTTGATTTCGATAAGGGATCTCATATCAATAAGTGTTTTGATTTTTTTTGGATTCACCTTAATTCCCCTATTATTGACCAAGAATCCAAGGAATTTTCTCGAAGCCACCCCAAATGCATACTTATGGGATTTAGCTTCATTTCATACCTCCTCAAAATATGGAACATCTCTCCTAGGTCATGGACATGGTTGATGGCCTGTTCAGTCTTTACTAGCATTTCATCCACATAAACCTCCATTGTCTTTCTAATTTGTTCTATAAACATCCTATTGACCAATCGTTGGTAGGTTGCCCCTGCATTCTTTAGTCCAAAGGGCATCACCCTGTAACAATATAACCTATGGTCAGTGATAAATGAGGTATGTTCCTCATCTTATGGGTTCATAAGGATCTGATTATACCCCGAGTAGGCATCTGCGAAGCTAATAAGTAGGTGACTAGCCGTTGCATCCATGAGCTGATCAATCCTCAGCAGAGGGAAGTTATCCTTTGGGCAGGCCTTGTTGAGGTCCGTGAAATCAGTGCAAGTCATTTATTTCCTATTCTTCTTTCTTATGAGTATGTGGTTGGCCACCCAAGTCAGGTAGTAGGCTTCTCAGATGAACTTGTTGGCTAAAAGCTTATCCAACTCTTCCTTAAGAGTGATGTATCACTCAGCAGTCATTGGTCTCCTCTTCTGATGGACCAGTTTGTGATGAGGGTCAATATTGAGCTTATGTGACATAATCTCGGCATCAATTCCTACCATGTCCTCATGGTTCTAAGCAAAAACATCCAGGTTTGCTTTAAAGAATTTAGCTAGCTAGTCTTTTATATCTGAAGACAAGTTTTTTCCTAGCTTGAGGCATCTTTCAACATTTACCTTACTAACTTATACATCTTTAAGCTCTTCCATTAGGCTGGTTACTCTATCTGCATCCATTTCACATGGATCAAGTTCATGACTGACCCCTATTGTGCTCGTAGGTCATGTTTCTCTACTAAAGACCATATTAACTTTCTTTTTTTTCACTCCTAATTTAACTGCTTCTTCATAATAGCGTTAGGCTACGTGCTACTCACCTCGCACATACCTAATCCCATTGGGGCCGAGAATTTGATCGTAAGTGTCTTGGTTGATATGACTACATCTAGGTCATTCATTATAGGTTGCCCTAGTACCATATTGTAGGCAGAGGGGCAGTCGATGATTAGAAAATTTGGTAAGATGGTTACTTGGCATTCTAAATCTCCTAGAGTTACGGGGAGACTGATCTGTCCTATCAATAGTATTATATCTCCTATAAAGCCATAAAGGGGCTCTAGGGAAGGACTTAATTGGCTTGTACTCAAGCCCATTTGCTCAACACATCCCTTGTACATTACACTCATAGAGTTACCTGTATCGACCATAATCCTTCACACCTCGACATTACCGATTTTGGCTCGAATAATCAGTGCATCATGTTATGGGAAAAATGTATTCCTTGTGAATCCTCATCTGTAAAGGTGATGCTGTTTGAGGTTGCCCTTTCCTTTTTAGTGTGACCTTCAGACCCACTGTGTCCTATGAGCAGGACATGATTCGTTTCTCATACGTAATGTTTATGAGACCTGTTTGAGGTACCTACAATGTGTGGCCCACCATGAATGGAGAATATAGTTCTTACTAAGGGCACCTCCTCTTGCTCGAGAGTTTATAGGCATTGCTATCATATAGGTTGCTGATGTTGTTAAGGTCACTGTTCTATAGGTCACACCACTTAATCTCTTAAACAACCTCTTTTGATCAGGTCCTTAATTGTATCTCTAAGTGCCTTGCATCCTGAAGTATTATGCCTGACTTTATTATGATAAGTACAATACCTGTATGTGTTTTTGAACCTATGGAGGAGTCTTTATGGGGCCAGGCTTCCCAAAATCCTCCCTATCCTTCTCCATCATGAAGATCCTTTCCAGAGTATCTGATAGGATGATATAGCTGTCATGGCATCCTTTACGTTGAGATCACTCATTTTTGGCCTTCTTTGTAACTTGGTTTTTAGGTTCGTTTTCTTAACTTTCCTTGCCATTCTCGACATTATTCCTCTTTTTCCTTTGGTTGGAGTTATTTGCCTCATCTTTGGGCTTAAGGCCAAAGGTTTCCTTCCACCTGATTTCTTTGGTAGCTCGTTCGTAGAATTCTTCTAAGTCCCTTACTAGAACTTGTATATACTCTCATATAGCTTCCCATCTTTGTGGAGTTCCACTGAGATTGCTGTTAAGATGCTCTTGCCTAAGGGATTTTCTATGTTACTGACTTTATGTTTGAACCAGGTAATATAGTCTTTCAACAATTTTTTTTCATTGAAAAATTGTTGTGAGGTGACAAAGGGGTGTGAGTTACCTCCTCAGTGACTTATACTAGTTAATAAATCTCCTTTGGTATTTTTCCCAACCATCAATGCTACAAGCTTTGAGTTTCTTGAACCACATTCAAGGTAAGTCACCTAGAGTGATTGGAAAAACACAACACTTGACCAAAGGATTAGTCATCTAAAAATCTATCTGTATGTTGAATGCATCTAGGTGGTCATATGGGTCACTGTCCCTATTATATAGTGCGATAGTGGGAACTTTGAACTTGTACGAGAAAGGATCTTTCTCAATCTCCCTGGTGAACGGTGTCTTCCCATCATAATGATCTCAATGGTCCTGATTCTGAGGGCATTGTTCTAATTATTTTACCCTTTGAAGTAGCTCGTCTACCATGTTATCTTGAGTCTCAGAGCGATGACTGAGAAATGGTTGGCTCCTCTTTCTATGATGATCTGAAGTTCTATGCTTCCCTTACTTATGGCTTAGCAAGTTTTGATCTGAGGCATGTTTCCTATTGGTTCTTTTTATGTCTTCAGCTTGATGCAAACCTCCACATTGTTGATGGTCTTCTTCATCTTCCTCATGAGCTTGATGGACCTTCGACCTTGGCCATGAGTTGGTAGAGTGAGCTAAATGAGTGTGTTGATGTTCTTCTCTAGTTAGCCCTTCTTCTTGAGCTTTTTCCCATAATGGTTAGAGAGCTTCTTTCTGTGCAGCACCCCTAACAAGCTCTTATGATTCCTAGGCTCATGTTTAAGTTACTTCCCTAATCATGTCAACCAACTCTTTTACCATTTTCTCCAGCGCTTCATGACATTGATGCCATGCTTGTATTCCATCAATGATATCAGGTTGATGTGAGGCTGCTGGTGGAATGTTGGTAGCGACACCTATGGCGGGGATGGTGGAAGTGCCTGCATGGAGAATTGGATCCTCTTGATGTTCCATATGAATATTTGGTTGGCCAACTATAGCATCTGAACTTCTGGTGGTTCTTCCTTTAGCCATCAGAAAATAATTAGTGAATGCAGTTTAGAGCCCTCCTTTTAATACCAAAATGTTGATAGTAAAATCTGGTCAACCCAAGTTCTGAACCCCAAACTACAGATTTGAATATAAAAAGAGAAGGAGATAGAGAGAGAAGGAGAGAGGAACAACAAGGAGACACCAGATGTTTTAAACGTGGTTTAGCTAAAGTCAGTTTGATTCCTACGTCCACGACTTTTATGACTCTTTGTTGAGTATATTATATTTGATGATTGTATTGCATGTTCATATATAATAATTTCATCCCTTTTTATAATAGTTAGGAGGTTACAGTTTAAGTTAGGGGGTTACAGTTTGAGTGTAAATCTATAATAGATAAGTATTATGACTTTATTAGGATTATATAGTAGATTAGGATAGATAGTTATAATAGACTCCTACTAGAATAGGAGACTGGATGAACTTTCTCGATTGTTAAGGATTCTTTCTGTGAGCTGCGAGCTGGGCCTTGCTCTCGAACCTGAGGTTGCTGCTTAACTTGTGTTGACCAGTGATCTTGGCTTGCATTTAACGACTTGGTGTCTTGGTGCAGTGGCCTTATTCTAGATGAGCTAGGCTTTTTTTAGCTGAGTCTGTCCATTGGGCTTTTACCAACCCATTCATGTGGTACCAAAAATTACTTACAATAATTTTCAAACCCAAATAATATCAAATTAATATTCAAATAAATTGCATAAAAATAAAAATAATTTTTTATTTTCAAAAAATTTAAAAAAAATACCTAAGGTTACCATCTTGGAGAGTGGAGGAGATTGATGATTGAAACACCATCAATGACCCTTGACAAGACAACATGTGGGCCTCATGCACTAACAATATGACTAGGCTTTGTATGTGTCCAAGCCAACCAACCTTTTTCTTTACCCCATTTTGCTAGGTATTGGGTTTGTTCAGCCCGCTTTAGATTTGGATGCAATGCGGTTCAAATTGATCCATTTTTACCTAAATTCTTATATCAATTTTAATCATAAAATACATCTAACCTAACCCAAGCTTTAATTTGAACAAAAAATTAAAAAATTTACTTCAATTTTAGACAAAAAATACCAAAACTTAAAAAGTCTTTTCCATTCAAAATTTCATTCAAAAATTTTATACACACTAATTTTTATCAAATTAAAATATTAGTTTTATTCCTTGAATTATTTTAAGACAAAACCATGAATCAATTTAAAGAAAATTACACAAATTATTTCAAATTTAATTGGAAAACTAATGAGACCCACAAATACAATTTTCCCAAAATTTCCTTTCCTAAGAAACATGATCCAATGCCTCTGTGCTTACATAATTCAATTCTCAATTTACAATTAGTCTATGCTTATACAAAAGAAAATTAGACCATACAATATCCCATGAATTTTGAATCCTTTGTTATCATAAACAAAACAAGGCGCCATACATTATTATGTCAAATTAGATTAAACCTTGTCATTACACATTGATCAATTAACTTGTGTAAGTAGCCATGATTTTTTTTATTTTAGTAAAGAAATTTTTGTGGCTTTAGATGAGTCCAAATGCAAAAAAAATGGAATATTTAATAAATTTGCATAAAATTTAGTCATGTAACATGATGAAATAATTAGCTCTGATATCAATTGTAAGAATTGAATTATCGAAGTGAAACAATTACTAGATATAATTTATTATGTCTCATAGCACAAATAAAGTGCAAATTGATAATAATAATGATAATATAAAACAATTGCTTACTTTGTGAATACATTGAGTTCAATAAGTGAAAATCCTAGTAGGTTTATTCTTCTTAATGCCTACAGCCTATGGGAAAGTGCATTTGCAAATCCTCATGAAGAAACTATAGGAATTGACTTGAGATGAGAGTAGCAATTACATTGTATATATTAAACATGATTGGGCTTGATTGACCCATCATAATAAAGTCCAACTATAGGCTTCACATATGTTAGACTTTGAGATTGTCCTTTGCTATCTAAAGATCAGCTCCTATTTTATTAAGCCAGTTAGGTTTAGTTTCTTTTGTTAATTATATTTTAATGATAGAAAATTATTGCACCATTCTCTAATGTATTAGGTGGATAGTTTGCCAAGTTGTCATGTTTAAGTATGAATTAAAGTTCGATTGGTAGCACAAAAATGCACAGAAAGAAAAAAAACATGGAAAATTTGCATAAAAAACAGGTTTTCTCTTGATTGGTTGGTGTGCGTAAAATGGAGAGAAAGGAAATTAGGCAAAAAAATTGCGTGGGGCCCACATGAAAAATTTTCCACACTAAGATGTATAGAAAATAGGTAGAAAACTTATCCCAAAGCTTTAGCTCTTCTACAATGTTACTCTTACCTGATCTGAAATTCCATCTTTAGCCAAAGCTCTATATCAACTAGAGCCCGATCTACTGCTCCTTCTTCTACCTCAAAAGCGTGTTGCCCGTTCTTTTTTGGTTTGGTAAAAATCTGAGTACTACTGAAGATTTCCCTACCAGTCAGACTGAAATTATTTCTTGTTTGCTTCAGATGCAAGGAAGAAGAAGCGATGGAAGCAACAGATCAAGGTAAGATCTTGCTTGCTGTTCACTCTTTATTGTTTGTTGTCCACCTCACTCATGCATGCTTTCTCAGTTTATGGATCTCATGTTTCGGGCCTCTAATTCCAAAAAAAAAATTTACGCTTTGTTGTACTTCTATCTATAATTTTTTTTTTACAGTAAATCTATATCTTCTTGCTTTCATTTTTCCTTGGTATTCTGTTTGCAAGTTGTCGATATGATATGAGTGTTTCCTTAAGCATCCTTAGTTTACAATTATCATCATATAGCTGTAAACATGCTTATGACTTCACCGATTTAGCTACAATATCCTGTTCTAGCAAGAATTGATTCTTTAGGCACTTCAATCTTAGCCTCATGGTGATGTAAGAGTGATTTGTACTTAATTTTGCAGCTTCTTCTAAGCATCATTGATAAAATTAGTGTGATAGAATGTAGTTATTTTTCTGCTAGGGATAACAAAAACTTTTCTATGCTTAAGAAGAATTGATGAAATTTCAAGGAGGTGCCTAATTGAATATAATGACAATTATTCAGCTAATTGGTGCCCAGAATGGCAAGTAATTCTAGCATATTTGTTTTTGTACATACCAGCATTGTTTTGTTTTTAGGTTGTTTTCCTTGTTCTTTAGGTCCTTGTCAAGCACAAACATCAAGTTATTAGAAATTTCAGCTTCTTAGAATCTGAGGTGTTCTTTTTTTTTTTTTTTTTTTGCAGATTTAATTGAAATTAGCATCAAGGTAAAAGAAAATAGTGAAAACAAGAAACATCCTACTGCCTGCCCCTATTCTATGCTTATGTGGCCTCTTTCACTTCTTAGTTATCATTAGCACATGGCT
>JANHAO010025335.1:0-11378 GCA_026873985.1 Saraca asoca
CACAACTAAGCATTTATTTGAATTAAAAATAACTTAGTTCCCTTTATCACAGAACTGACTTATGCTTAACAAATTATGTTTAAGACCATTTACATATAAAATATCATTTATACAATAGTTAGAAGACTTACCAATCTTACCAATTCCTTTAAGTTTTCCTTTAGAATTATCTCCAAATGTCACCTTACCTCCATTTATAGGTGTTAGACAAATGAACTTATCCTTGTTTCCAGTGATGTGTCATGAACATCCACTATCCAGAAACCATAAATTTGTGCTTTATCTCTCACATCCCTATAACAAGAAGATTATTCTAGCATTAGTTGCACCCACTGAATTTTGGGTCCATTTTTGTTAATGGATACAATAGAAATTTTCTTAACAATAAATGGATTAGGTAACCATACAAGTCTCTCATTTGATTTTAGTAAGTATGTTTTATTTTTAAATAGACAATCTCTGATGTGATGTCATTTATGATTATAGTAATAACAAGTTATATAAGCAAGGTTCCATCTCTTAGATTTCTTATAATGTTATTGCCTATATCCTAGACCAGTTCTATTGTAAGAAACCTTTTAATTCTACAACATATCTTCTAATTTCTTATTGTTCTCAGAAGATCCTTGCAATATTTTTGTCAAGGTTTCAATTTTAGATTTAAAACATTTACACTGTTCACATTCCTTTCCAACTAAGATAATTAATTCAACATTTTCCTTTTTTAGGTATTTAACCTTATGAATCAAAATTTCTTGCTCATTCTTAGAGGTGGTTAATTATTCTTTAGTTTTAACAAAAGAATCATAGAATTTAACACATAAATCATCTAATTCTTCATCATCTCCCTCGTCATTAGATTTATTTTCAGATTCAGCATTAGATTCATCATTATCAGAAATAGCAAAGAAAGAGGTTTTACCAAATACCTCAAAGTTATCATTGTGTCTAGCCATAAGGCATAGCAAAGTATCATCTTTTGATTCTTCTTCATTAGCACCAATATCAGACTCTTCATCATCCCAAATAGTAAAATTTGATTTCTTGTTGGATGGTCTCTTCTTCCTTCTTTCATTCTCAAGTTACTTCTTCAAGTAAACTGGGAAATCTGGCTTAGTGTGGCCAAGTTTTTTACATTCAAAATAGGTAGGGACTATACTAACTAAATTTCCTTGCTTAGTTTTATTGTGATTCCTTCTTTGTGAAGCTGATTTTCTCTTACCTTTATTCTTCTTTTCTCTTATGATTCTTTACAGCCTTTTACTCAAGAATGCAACATCTTCTTTATTAATTGCATCTATATCATTTTCATATTCTTCTTCATCTGATTCAGATATTTTTGTAGCTTTAAGCACTAGAGGCTTCTTCCTCTTATCATATATGCTCTTTTTGTATCTCCTTAGCTCTAATTCATGCTCTTCTAGAACTTCATTGAGCTCTTGAATTGTAGGGATACCCACCTCTAATGACTTTTTAATTGCAGTAAGCTTAGGCTGCCACCCCTCTGTCAAAGATCTCATAATCTTGTGGATAAGATCTGCATTTTCAAATTTTCTACCAATCAATATCAAATGGTTAGTAATTACTATGAATCTTTGGATTAAATATTTGATTGATTCACTCTTTTCCATTTCAAATAATTTATACTGTGACATAAGGACATGCACCTTAGAAGCCTTAACTAGTGAGGTGCCTACATGTGCAATTTGTAGTGTGTCCTAAATTTCCTTAGCAGTAGAACAATTTAAGAGTCATTCATACTCATTAGTTCCTAAGGAGTTGGAAATTATCCATTTTACTTTAGCAATAAGTAAGTGTCTTTTTCTTTCATCTTTTGTCCAAAGTGACTTAGGCTTAAGCTGTACATCACCATTGATTAGTGTCCTAAGAGGTTCATAACCTTCCTCAACTAAATCCTAGATGTCTACATCTATAACTTCAATAAAATCTTTTATCTTCTGCTTCAATAGGTATAGCATTCCCAATCGAAACCAAGAGGTTTGTGCATTGGAGGACATTTAGGCAAGAAAAAGTAGTTTGAATCCATAATTTTCAAGAAAACATAGATGTATCAAGAGCCAAAGCTCTAAATCCAACTGAGGGTCCCAATTAAAAATATGATGTAATTGGATCTTACCCTTATTCCTTTAGGGGAATTTATATACACCTTCAATTATTATTAATTCTTTTTTGAATTTAACAAGAATGTGATTTATTGCTTTGTATCAAGAAGCATAGCAAAAAATTATGCAGAATGATGATTGTGTAGAATCTTGAAATGCTAGAATAGAAAGATAGAGATTCAAGACACCAAAATTTTTAAGTGGTTCAACTTAAAATGAAACCACAATTCAAGTCTACTCCACTGGATAATCTTCAACCAGATTACCACTTTTGTTATCAAAACATCATGATTAAAATGGGCTCCTGATCTACCAGTTTAAAACACAAGAATTACAATAGGTTTCTTACTAACCTATAACAACCACAAGATTTTCTACAGGCTCTTGCTAACCCAAACAAGATTCCTATCAACCTAGAAATCTCAACTGAAAAATCAAGATAAAGAAGATTAAGATAAGGTAAGAAATACAAGAACAAAGTTTGAGATGAAAATCTTAAGCATCTAATGTGAATTCTGTAGAGATTTGATTATTAGCTTTGTTTGCTTTGTGATTTTTGCACTTGAAGAAGAGAGAAAATTGTGTAATCTAATGTAGTTGAATGGTGGTTAGGAGTTTTTATAACTATTGTAATTGTTTGTAATAGAATAGCTAACTTTCAATTTGTGAATTGATTTAGAGAGGTTACAACTAAAGAATCGATATGTGAACTAAATTATAGCATTTTGAAATCAGGCCTTGAATTAATTATTAAATCAATTCAGGAGAAAATCCTAACCTTCTGTAAAAAATATTTTTCAAAACTTTTCCTTACAAATCCATTAGTGAATCAATTTGAATAATCTTTTTCACAAGTTCTTCAATGAATCAATTTGTGAATTGATTCAGGAAGTGTAAAACAAAAATCTTTTAAAAACTTTGTTTGAAAAATATTTGATTTTAGTTTTCTTCAAGTGGTTTATTTATACCTCATTATATGAGATAAAAAATATTTATTTGAATCAAATCTAATTTGAATTCACTTACAAAAGATCCTATGAAAATACAAATCTAACATTAGGATCTCTTGAATCTTATACTTTGAACCTGCAAAAAATAGATTAAAATGCTAAAGTATATTGTCAAATAGTAATATAAACTAAAATTATTTTTTAGCATTAAAACTAAAGAAAAAAATGTATAGCTAGGATAACCTAGACTAACAGATACTTACGCCTTGTTAAATGATACAAAAATGAATTGCTTCTTTTCTTTCAAGACTCATGATTGTATTCTTATCTCTCGCAAAAGGTGGAGCCTATTAATGCAATTAATTGTGGGCATAAGAAGCCATAGGCATCTACTCCCTTGGCCTTATAGTCATAATGCAGAAACTTTTACAAGAAAATAAAGAAAATGGTGAACAAAACACTTTGACCTGTATAATATAAATAAAATTATGAATTGAAAGTTAGTCAATTTTCAAATAATTGGACACAAGAACTCTTCCATAGCTAAAAATTGCAAAATGTCATCCTTGGTCAAGAAAATTTCATATTCATTACTCATGATCTTGGCATCCCTATGAATTTGGAAAAAATCATCATTGGCCATCTTCTTAGCCACAACAAATAACCTTTTGCTTGGTTCCACAATAAGCACCACTTGGGGTTGCTTTAGCTAAATTGGTCGAACCATCAATTCCTTTGCCTGCTTACTTCCAACCTCCTCGACCTCTTCCTTTTTTGCTCACTCCTTTCTTGGTGAAATACCTAATTGACATACATAAAATTATAAAATTTAGATCTTAGAAATATAGTAAAATTGAGTCTTTAAAAAAAATCAAATATTAGATAGAAAATGATACCTCTATAGCCAAAGTGATCAGACTCTTTTGCCATGTGATGTAAGTTCCAATCGCTTAGCCTATTATCCCTAATTCATCCGTTGGCATTGGTAGTTTCACAATCTGACCTAGTGAGGTGTCAATGATGACCTTTGCTTGATCACCTGATATTTCTTGGCAATAAAGGGTGTGGCTATGGAAAATCCTCCCATACGCCATTGTATGGTCCTCGGGCAGTAGAACTAGTTGAAATTTGGCACCTTCCTATATAGACAAAAATTAAATTGAAAAAGTTGTAATTTTATTTTTCATAGAAACTATTAGAAACTACTTACGTAATAAAGGAACTTAAGCTTGTTGACACCAAAATCCATCAACTGGTTTCCTTAGTACGACACCCCTAACTGCATGTTTGAGAAAGAATGAAGATAAGCGATAAGAGTTTAAGGGAGAAATTAGGAGGAGGATAATAACACCGGAGACTTATCGTGGTTCGGCCAAAGCCGGGTATCGGCCCCTACGTCCACGTTGCTTTCTTGTTATTTGCTTTTCGAAGGTCCTGTTAGACCAAGTTATAATGGCTACAACACTCTTTCACGGCTCATAGGATATCCTTCTAAATGAGGATTATAGATACAAGAGGCTTTCTTTCACTAAGGGAGTTTTCTGTATATATTTTCTCTCTTTTTCTCCCTTTCTATGGTCCCTTCCCCTCTATTTATAATGAAGGAGAGGGTTATAAGAGTAATCTTCTTAATCGACAAAATGATCACCTTTGTCATCCTTAGTATTAAATGCTTGCCATCGGACAATTAATGCTACGCAAATCATTGTCGAATTTTCGGGGAGCTGATGTGTGTTGCCTAAGTCTTGAGTTGTTAACTCTTCTGACATGTTTCATGCTGCTGAGTAGACTTTATACGATCATCTGCCAGTGGCGGATCAAAAAGGAAGGGAGATTGTGGGTTGAGGTCCCAGGGTCGTTATCTTCGTTCTCAATTAATTGTCTATTAGCCTTGGTCGATACAATCGTAGCCCTTCAAACCTTTGGTCCCGTGGTATGGTGAAGCCTTGTGGCATCGCGGGCCCTCATGGCCTGGTGATCGTGATCTCTTTCTGGTGAGGCTGAACCTGCTTTAGATTATGTCGTTCTTCTCGTACCTCATATCCAAATAATGCCCATAACATAAGCCCCCCAACTCTTAGTTCATTTTGTGAGGCGAGAGTTACACCTTGGTATGTGCTTCTGGCTTCGAATTTTGTAGAAGAGGGGTTAGATTATTGGATTCCTCGTCACTGATTAGTGTTTTAAGGGAATCTTTTCACCTGGCGGGAATTTTATATGTGCTGACGCAAGGCCATTTCGCACAAGAATTCTGTACAGGGCAAGCACATTGCTTAGACGCGGCTCGCGCAAGAATTCTACACTTTCTACGTACTACTTGGACACGAGATTGTTCTTCGAGCCCCCCAACTGGCACAAGAATTCTATGCAGTTGGCATACTACTTGGATGCAGGGTCGTTCCATGCAAGAATTCTATGCTTTCTGCATACTACTTAGATGTGAGTTTGTTCTTTGAGCCCCCCGACCGATGCAAGAATTCTATGTGGGGCAAGCACATTACTTGGACGTGGCTCACGTAAGAATTCTATGCTTTCTGCGTACTACTTGGATGCGAGATTGTTCTTTGAGCCCCCCAATCGGTGTAAGAATTCTGTGTGGTTGGCACACTACTTGGACGTAGGGTCGTTCCGTGAAAGAATTCTGTGCGGGGCAAGCACATTACTTGGACACGGCTCACGCAAGAATTCTACACTTTCTGTGTACTACTTGGACACGAGATTGTTCTTCGAGCCTCCCAACCGACACAAGAATTCTGTGCTGTTGGCACACTACTTGGACGTAGGGTCGTTCTGTGCAAGAATTCTGTGTGGGGCAAGCACATTACTTGGACGTGGCTTGTGCAAGAATTCTACGTTTCTGCGTACTACATGGATGCGAGATTGTTCTTCGAGCCCCCCAATCGGCATAAGAATTCTGTACGATTGGCACACTACTTGGACGCAGGGTCATTCGAGTTGCCCGATTCGTCTACTTGTTCCGCACGCACAGTCTTTTGTTTTCCTTATGACGACAAGTAATTATGGCCTCCGAATTTTCATGCGATTTTCTATGCCATCATTTATTGGCTTTCGTATCCCCCCAACCGTTGGATCGTGGGTAACCAAGAGCCCTTTCGATCCGATGGTAAGGCCTTTTCCTTTTTATACCAGGAGAATCCCTTCGTCCTTTCTCATTTCAAAAATTTTTCTTCTTCCATTCTCGGCTTACTTTGCTCAGTCTCAGGCTGTTTTCGGGTCTTCTCTCTAGTTCTGGGTTTTCCTTGCTGAAGCTACAAATACATTCTAACAAGACCTCTGTGCTCAGAGAAACTATGGCAAGTCTCTGGCTACTTCTACTGTCTTTCTGTTCTTTAGGGACTTTGTGGGTTCAACTTGTTAGATTATTTCTTTGGGATTCTACCTTGTTTGGTTAAGTTGGTTTATTAGTTGTCCTTGGGTTACCTAGTATGTCTTGTTTGGATTTTGATCATGTAGTTCGGGATTATTCTCTTTCTCTTTCTTTTTCCTCCTCCTAGTGCGGTTTTTGGGTAGTCACTGTGATGGTTCGAGTTGCGCATGGCCTATGATCTGTGGGGGTCTTAGGCTTTTTAGTTTTGGTGTGGCTTGCTTGCAGCGGCCTAACCAGCTTTCTTCCCTTGTAGATGGAAGCAGGTCATGTGCAATGCCGTCGTTCAATAGGAGATGATGACGAGGAGATGAACGCGATTTTAGAGATGACGAGGACGCGATCCATTGAAGAGGCGACACCCAGCGGAGAGGGCGAGGTTCCATCGTTCGTAGCCTATCAAGGACCTTCGAAGGGCCCAAGCGTCATAGTAAGAGAATCCCATGATCGTCATGTTTTTAATTTCCATGTGTCTACGATGCGACGGTGGGACGTCCAACTCGCGGTCTATTCTCATCGGGTGCGGAGAGGGTGCAGCGCCATGGCTCCTACATCAGATGATCATGCTACACATCCCCCTAAAGGTTTTATTGCCATGAGTTTACCACACTTCACGGTCGATTTTAGGTTCCCTGTTCCTCCCTTTATTATCGATTTTTTGAATAGAGTGAAGCTGTGCCCGTTCCAACTCACTCCTAACTCATATGCATCACTGATCTTGCTTGCTTTAATTTATTTGGGAAATCACCTGCCGCCACAGTCCCCTGAGACTCTATGCTATTTCTACAACCTCAGATGTGCGAATTCATCAGATGGGTTGTACTATCTTACGGCAAGGAGGACGCTATATAAAGACATCATTCCGAAGGGGACCGCGATAGGCAAATCTAACGTAGGACCTTATAAATTTTGTTAGTTCTACGTATCCTGCCCTTCATTACGATACCTCAAGAACTTTGATTTTGTTCTTTCTTCGAGTAAGTGGATTGATAGTTGTCACATAAAGTGACGTATTATCCAACCCGTCTATCTCTTGTTTTGCATTATTGATGTCTTTTTTCTTTTCTTTTTGGCAGCCGAGACTAGCAAGACTACCACCTTGGGGGCAGGGGAGCTCAGGATTTTGGACAACCTCAAGTTGGCAAGCGGGTTTGAGAATGATTTCAATGAATCTCGACTTTGTTTGTATGGTCTTGTGCCTCCTTTGAACACCAAAGTCACCAAGGAGATCGAGATTTGACAAGTGTCCGAGGTCCGTCCTACCAACTTTGATGACTACGACGATATCATGGACCTCATTTTGAAGACCGCCCCGTTGCATGGCGCAAAGTGACGCCTTCTAGCTCCTGCAGTGGATTCTCCTCCTCCTCCTACGGATAGAGCTTCTATCCCTGATGATACAGATCTAGAGGTCACTGTGTTGTCACCAACACCTGTGGTCGCTCCTTACGGGGTGTTATCATCACCTTGTTTTGAGGCAGTTGGCATAGTCGAAACCCTCAACCCGCCTGATCCCCCTCCCAAGAGGAGAAAGGCTAACAAAAGAAAAAGAAGAGTGCCTTCTCATTGTAGTGAGGGTGACTTTGTTCCTCTTCTTAAGGAGGCGACTTCTCAGACTAAGCAGTATGCCCTAAACTTAGTTCAGAATATGAGCATGATCTTAGGGCCGAAGCAAAAGGTTGGGGCATTGGAAGTCGAGGACTGCACCATAAGGAAGCTTGCAGGATACGTTGCTCGCCATGGCCTCGTGGTAAGTTTTATTTCTTTCAATATCGGTTGCTATTTTATGGTTAGTG
Organism: Saraca asoca; assembly: GCA_026873985.1. Classification (NCBI taxonomy): domain Eukaryota; kingdom Viridiplantae; phylum Streptophyta; class Magnoliopsida; order Fabales; family Fabaceae; genus Saraca; species Saraca asoca. The sequence continues at coordinate 8,255 of JANHAO010025335.1, forward strand.
ACTTACATCCCTCCTTTCTACTTTCCTCTTTTTCATAGGATATTCTGACGCTGTTGAAGATTGAGGAATTGGTGTGGGAGCAAGAAGACAAGGAGTCTTCTCTCGCAAATGACCTTACGGCCTCCCTTGCTGAAAATCAAGAGTTACATGAGAAAATCAAAGAGTTGTAGGCCAAACTTACAGATGAGACACAACGTCATGAGATTGCCGAAGAGACATCCAGGCATATCTCAATAGATTTGAAAAAGGTAAAGATGGAGTTGGAGGACATGAACAAGTGCCTTCAAACAGCCAATGAAACCATTGAGGACACGATACAGCGAGCAGACGTCACGCGTCATGGGGTCGAAGCTGTAAAAAAGGAGCTAGACCAGGTGAAGAAGGAGCTTCATCTCACAAAAGCTGAGATGTCTTCGTGAGTGACTATTGCTGCTAGAGAGTCAAGGCAACAAACTTGCAAGGACTTCCTCTTTACCCTATGGGAGAAGCACCTAGACATGGACTTTTCATTCTTTAGGTCACAAGCCGTAGAGGCCGTTGAGTCTTTCTAGAGGGATGCCCTTGAGATAGATTCTCCAGTTGAGGAATGAGGTGAGGGGACAGAAGTTCCCTCAGAAGAGGTTGCTCTTTCACCATCCGAGGTTCCTGACAGGCCTACCCTTAATGTCTCCGAGAACCCACCACCTTAGGCTTTTTTTTTTTGGTCTGTAACTAATGACTCTGTGGGATTCTGGCAATTTATCCGTATAATTTTCAAATTTATCTTTGTTGTTCCCTGACTTTATTATTCTTTCTGAAATTACATTGGGTGAGGAGTACATAATGTCGTATACAGTTAGAATTTTCAACTTTTATTGGTAGTATCGACGTAGTTGCTTTGCATTCCAGGCACGAGGGAGTCCCTCTCCATTTTTATCAGCTAAGTGATAGGCACCGTCGCTCATGACTCTTTTTATCAAGTATGGGCCCTCCCAATTTGGTCCTAGGGTCCCTTCACTAGGTTTGTGTGCTCCTGGCAAGACGAGGCATAAAATGAGATCACCTAGGTTGAACCTTCGGGATCGCACTCTTCAGTTGTAATATCTTGCGATGCGCTGCTGACATGCAGCAATCCTAAGGCTAGCCTTATCTCTTGCTTCCTCTATGAGGTCCAAGTTTGCAGCAAGTAGTTGATCGTTGTCCCCTTGTTCAAAGGTAAGTCTTCATTGCGTCGTGACTTCGAATTCCACAAGGATCATTGCCTCGCATCCATAGACCATCGAGAAGGGAGTTTCCCTTGTTGAACTATAGGGAGTCATTCAGTATGCCCATAACATTATTTGTAACTCGTCAACCCATGCTCCTTTTCTTGCCTCTAGCCTGGTTTTCAAAATCTTCTTAATAATCTTATTAACGGCCTCTACTTGCCCATTACTATGAGGGTGTTCTACTAATGTGAAACTTTTGACAATTCCAAAATTGTTGCAAAACTCAATAAATTGCTCGCTCGTGAACTGGGTTCCATTGTTGGTGACGATCTATTGGGGGACTCCATACCTGCAAATAATGCTGCCTCAGACAAAGCTTAGGACCTTGGAAGATGAAATTTCGGCCAGTTCCTTAGCATTAGCCCGCTCTGTAAAATAGTCCACGGCCACGATGGCATATTTACAGTTTCCTCGTGCCTTTGGCAGTGGTCCGATTAGGTCGATCCCCCAAATGGCGAATGGCCACAGGCTTACCATTTGCTTCAAATAAGCTGGGGGGGCCTGGGGCACTTTCGCGAATCTTTGGTATTTTTCGCATTTCTTGATGAGGCTCATTGCATCCTACTTCATGGTCGGCCAATAGAACCCCTGTCATAGGGCTTTTTGGGCCAATGACAGCCCCCCAGCATGGTTCCTACAGTGCCTCGCATCGATTTCTTTTAGAACAGTGTCACCATCTTCCTTGTCGATGCACCTCAGGAGGGGAGTTGAAAATCCTTTCTTGTAAAGGACGTCATCGCAAATACAATACCTCATCGCACGTGCCTGTAGGTGTCGTGCTTCGATTTTGTCTCCTAGCAAAATCTCATTCCTTAGGAAGCTAATGATGGGGCTCATCCAAGGGTTAGATTTGCCTTTGATCATTTTGACTTCTTCTTGTTATTCGATGCTAGGGGATAGAAGGTGTTCTAACGGGATTGATTCCATGGGATCTGGCTTATTCATCATGGATAAGTAAGCCAAAGCATTGACATGAATATTCTGAGCTAGTGGGATCTGAATGATTTTGATCTGCTGAAAGGATTCCAGTAATTCTCGAACCTTTTGAAGGTACTGCACCATCCTAGGTTCGTGGGTTTGGTACTCGCCCTTCGCTTGGCCAATGATGAGCTATGAATCACTGTATATTCTTAGTTTTTTTGTTTGCACCACCTTAGCCAAATGTAGTCCTGCCAGCAGGGCCTCGTACTCAGCCTCGTTATTCATGGCCCGAAATTCAAACCTCAAGATGCTAAAGATTCTATGTCCTTCCGGGCTAACGAGAAGTATCCTAGTGCCATACCTTTTATTGTTAGATGACCCATCAATGAATAGTTCCCAATAGGGGGCCTCGTAGGCCTCTGCTTTTTCCCCCATAGGCCCTATGAATTCGACGATAAAATTTGCTAGCACCTACCCTTTGATGGCCGTTCTGGGCTTATATTCGATGTCGAATTGAGCGAGCTCTATTGCCCACTTAAGCAGTCACCCGGAGGCATTAGTTTTCTACAAAGTTTGCCGTAAGGGATATTGTGTGAGAACTCTGATACTGTGAGCCTAAAAGTATGGTCACAGTTTCCTCAAGGCCACGATAAGGCAGTACATAAGTTTCTCCATAAGGGAGTATCTTGTCTTTGCATCCAACAACCTCTTGCTTATGTAGTATATGGGGAGCTGAATCCCCCCTTCTTCTTGTGTCAATGCTACACTTAGGGCGTATTGTGATACCCCAAGATAGATAGTCAGTCTTTCTCCTTCTTTTGGTTTAGAAAGGAGAGGCATGATGCAAGCTGTCGAGGCCCGTCAAATTAGCAATTTGTAAACCGAAATTACTCTACTCTACTTGTAGCATAGAGCAACACCGGGTCGAATCCAAGGACCATGTTATGATGATATTA